>JANVCC010010406.1:2940710-3067543 GCA_025345505.1 Todiramphus chloris collaris
ACTATGTGATTACTCAAGAACATTTAACGGAGAAAGTTTTGAAGCAGAAGTCTGTGCATGACTGACAAAACCCTTGTGTAAAGCAAACTGCAACAATTAACAGTATACCCTGAAAGAAGGAGGCATCAGTTAAATCAGAGAGGGTAAGGGGAGAAAGCAGGAGCAACAGGTCTAAACCTATGCGGATATATTGGATTGCTACAAGCCACACGCAAACTTAGCTCAAAGTAGAAAGTTCCATTTTTTACGTGCCTCACTTGATCAGGAGGTCAATTGGTCAACACACAGGTGAAATGCATTGCTAGGTACGCTACTTGAAAAAATAATTTGTACAGGGACAAATTTACTAAAAAGCTCAACGCTTTCTAAGCTTTAACTGAGTAGCACTGCGTATGAAATTCTTTAAACACTCACCTGCCAAATGAAGGGACCATGAACAACCTAGAAATACACAGCACACTGAGGGAGCTGAGCACCCAGGGCAGCGTCCTTGCCGCACACCACTGCTGCTTATGGCAACATCAAGCACTCTGTCTGGGCCTTGGAGTATGTGATGTTATTTGCATAACTCAGAACTAAGGCTACTCTATTTTCAGGCTGTGTTTTTCCAGTCTAAGTCTCCTGTGAGAGATCACTTAATTTAGCATTAAAATGCTTTCTGAAGTCATGGGAGCCACATGCTGTTGTCACATTTTAAAGCAAGGGAAGGGCAGCAGATGCAGCTGCCGCAAAGCAGTTGTTACTAAGCCAGACGAGGTGAGGGTGCTTAGTTCATCCACTGTCACTGCCAGAAGGATTCCTGGCACTGCTGCAGGCCTGCAGGTCCAGCCCAGCACAGGCTTGGCAGCCCAGCTAGTTACAGCCTGAAATAAAGGAACGAGCTGAACACCGCCCTGCCCTCTCCCCGGGCATCCGGGGCAGGAGCTCCTGACACACAGGTAAGGCTTGCAGCACAGAAGTCCAAAGTTTGCTCCAGCCCAGCTCTTGCTCACTGTCTCTATTTACCAGTGACAACTGCTACCAGGAGCAGTTCACAATTCTCTGACCATGCTGCGAAAAGGATAGCATTTTTCAGAAGCTGTCCATGAAGTTCATCTACTGATTGTTTACAGCTACTGCAATCAGACACTAGACAATACATTTTAAAACATATTTCAACTGTATTACAACCTTGTTCTTTTAAACTGTGGAAATTCAGCTGGCTTGGTAATAAACAAATTCAAATGCTCTATACTACTTTGAAAGCTTAACTCAAGTGTTTCACATGCCCAAAATTAAGACACTTCTCCTGTATCATACTAGAGAGCTGACCACACTGCTCACTGAGAAGGTGCATTCCCTTTTACACTCACAAAACACTATGAAATGTTTCTCGTTTCTACAATTCCATTGATTTAAGAGCCTGGCAGAGATAAGAAATTCTATTGTTGAGGGGGGGGCTTCTGTTTGTTTTGTGGTGTTTTATTATGTGAGGTTTTCTCTTTTTGCCCCCCTTTTTGAGGGGGGAAGGGTGTGTTTCGTTTTGTTTGTTTTCCCAATTTCTGTGTTTATATAAACAACACATGAGAAACAAAAACACTATTGTGAAGTCAAGAGTCAAATCAGATTAAAAGACACTGAGAATAGTTCATACTTTGCTTCACATCTACTCCCTGTATCAGTCATATCTTGTAAGGCTTATGATGCTTACACAGTTTAGAGTACTGTATTGTTTTATGTAGGAGCACATGAAAGCCAGTTTTAGTCTAAAATTTCTTACATCCCCATATCACATTTTCTTGTTTAAAAACAAAATATTAAAAAAAAGGAAAAATAATTAAATTTTTAAGTCATTAAAGTCCTGGAGACAGGCCTCTGCTCAATGAATAATCCTCAGGCCTGCAGAGCACAGAACTGCTGAAATACAGCCAGTATGTGGTGGTCCAGTTCAGCGGTAAACAGGAGGTTCTCCAGGGTCACCATGTACTGCTGGATTATCTGGTGATGCTGGCAAATAAAGAATAAAAAGAAAACACAAACCTTTACTATCTTCATTTATATAACAACAGGCAGAGAAGTCAAGACATGCAAGAATCGCAGGTCAAATATTCTTATCAAACCCATTAAGCACATCCGATTTCCACAGCACAAGCAGCCACTGACAAGAAAAGTGTAACACCGCTGGAGAAAGCATGTGCTGAAATCCTGTCTTGAGAAGCACTGTGCTCCCTGCAGCTCTTCGTTCCAGGACCCTGAATTGTGTACAGGATGCCATGCAACTGCAGAGGTATCCTAGGAGAACCAGGTATTTGTTTGTCTCAGAAGCCACATCTACTACCAGGGAAGGGGTTCAGCCCAGTGGAGAATTATACCACCACTCCTAATCTTCACCCTATCATCTGCTCGCACAGGTATAATTTATTACTATCGCTTTCATCCAGCCACGTGTGCTTGTTATCTGATTTAATGAGCTAATAATTCAAAAATGCTTTTTAATAGATATTTACCCATCACATTAAAAGGAATTCTGCAACATTTTTATCTGCTTATTTAAAAGACATCTATTTTAGTATTCTTGCTCACTCACAACTTTGTCCTTACAGTTAAAAGGAGCTCAGTGAAATTCGTAATCACATCTCAGTATCTTTTTGCAATATGCTCACAGCGTGGGAATTCATCAAGGACGAGTCTTTCCACCCGTCTGTGGCGGACACGTGGCCAGAGCCAATTATGACCTAGCCCCACACCAGCCTTCAGAGAAGACGTGCTGCTGCCACCTACTGCTACTCCAGCCACAAAGCTCGTCTATCCAGCATGTTCCTCCTTGCCCACAGCCTTCCAAACAGAAATGAGATTTACCTGCAGGAAGATCTGCTGCAACCTCTCTATGCAGCTCTTGTACCAAGGTGTAAATACATCAATTCCACCAGTCTCACAGCGCACTAAGTGCTCAGTTAACAACATAATGAAACGCTGCAGGAGAGGAAAAAAAAACACACTTAACTCAGTCTCATCAAATGAAAGCAGGATCCTGACCTCAGGTAAGAGGATCTTGGGGACAGAAGCTCCGAACAGCAATGTGAGAGAAATTATTTTGCTTGGCAAACTCTGACTCTAGTAAGCATATAAAATCCAGTTACCTCCTGGTTGTTCAGGACACTGTACGCTAACAGAAGGAACTCTGCTGTTCCCAAGTATTTGAACCGGAACAGATCCTGCTCTGGATCTGGACTGACTCTACCACAGAGTAAATCCATCAGTCCCTTCCCATATTCGTATTCCAAGATGCCTGAGATACAAGTGGCAGTGAAAGCTTATAAATCCAGTAACCTCAAAGTGAGAAGACGCTTTGCCCATCATTACCTGGAATATAACAAGGAAGAGATTCTTTTGCTCGCTCTGGGCTGACTCTACTTTTTCCTGCAAGCGCTCTATCTGCTCTTCTAGTGGTCCATCTTCCCGATCACTGCTTCGGTCATCGTCGTCATCATCATCATCACTGTCTCGCTGTAAGTGTCAACAACACAAGACTAACTAGCAACCTGGATACCTGTGGATACTGCTAATGCCCTCCGGTTCCACACATGAAAGGGTCTGCAGAGCAAGCGTAGAGCAGCAACTGAAGCTGCTCTGTAGCTTGGTAAGTATTGTGTTTTGAAGGACATTTACTCTAAATATAATTCAGGACAGAAATTTGGAAGGAAAAATGCCAATATGGGAAAGCCCTGGGGAGAAGAAAAAAAAAAAAATATAAAAAATTTCAGAGCAACCAGAGCAAGTTTAACTATTTTACAGTCCTTTATTTAGTGGAAACACAGTAAAACGTACTATCCTTGCTGACTTGATTGTTACCAGACAATGAATAGCTTTTAAAGAAAAATCTGGTGTAGATTTAAAAAATTGTGTCTACTGCACAGTGCAGGTAATTCATTCCATGAACAGTTCTGAAATCTCTGGGCTCCAACAACTTGTGCAAGAACTCAGATGAATCCAGCTGGTTAGCACCGAAGGAGGACTAGAGACTGTGGCCTGTGGTGATAAAGAGGGGGACTCCTTATATTCATGATCAAAATGGTCAGCATTGAAACCAAACCACTAATTAGGAACCTGGCATATTTTCATTGTCTTAAACCCAAACCAAAACAACAACAACAAAACAAACAAACAAAAAACCCACAAAACACATGTAAGTACCAGACTTGGATAACAAAGCCTTATGCTAGGCTACAAGGGACACAGGAGAAAAGGCAGAACCTGATGGATTATGGTACATTTAAATACAGTTATTCCTTCAGTCCCTCAGGACTGCTCCTGTGCACAAATACCCAGGAATTAACAGCTCGAAACTTAAAATATTTGTAAAAGGAGTATGTGTAACTTGTGACAAATACAGGGCCATGTGTTAAGTCACTTACTGCACAGCAAATTAAACTTCCAATCAGAAGACAGTTACAGGTCTGAATCAATGCAAAAATAAAACCAACTTACCATAGAGAGCAAATGAGAATTTGATTTTATTCTGTTTATAGGAACTTGCTTTTTCCTGAACTCAAAATGCTAAAGGATCAATAGGACCTAAGACAAAGCATGTTAAGCCTTGGACTCATTCCATAGTTAAGTCAATCCACTTCATGCTGGGGACATCAAAACTCGACAGCTTACTTCCTCTGAAAGGAATGGTCATGCAGGAGAGCAACAGCCTGCAGAACCACTCACTGTTGCATACAAATGTTTCTTCCTGGCACAATACTCATTTCAAGTACTCAGTAATCAAGAGCTGCAGTAAGAGACAAGTACAGAAATGAAAGCACTGGTATATTTGTTTAGAGACGCCAGAGAAGGTCTTTGCCTCACAGTAAGATCAATGACTGCATCTGGATCCTCAATAATCACTGGCATTTATTAACTATAGATTAAGTGTGCATGCAACCTAGGATGGCTGTTGCTGGGAGTGAAGAGAGCACGATGAAGTGGCTGGGATGAACCGACACTGGCACACCTTGGGGTATTTGTGACCTCTCGACAGAAAATTTTGGAAAAATGACTGATTTCTGCAGGTTTCTTCAAAAACCATCAGCTGGCTCTGTTTCATGTGCCAAATTCCAACATTTGTCCAAAGTTTTGGAGCTATCTAAGGAGTTTAGGCAGGCAAACATACAAACTACATACAAACATGGAAATTCTCTCTTGCTCTCTGCAACTTTTGACGCGTTTATATATTCATTCTATCACAACTAAGCATTGCATTCAACCAAGCTTCCTTGGGCCATGTCTTTTGCAGCTGCCACCGAAGACATTCTCTCACCCTGTTTTAATGTCCCACTTGGGACAACAGAGCACAACAGCAGCTGCTTGCCCATCGGGTTGTTTTTTTTTTTGTATAGCAACCCAGATCACGCAAAGCTATTCAATAAAATAAGCTGGAAGAAGAAAGTGACAGATGCCAGTGTCAGAATCCAGCAGCATCCATCAGAAGAACGGTAACAGCCAACTTTTCAATAGCAAATAGCTGTTTCCGTGCACTTCTGCATGGAAGCCACAAGAGTACTCTTTATCAGAACTTACTATAAATAATTTGTAACTCTTCGTAATGTTATCTAATAAGGTAATTAGAATCCAGATTAGAAGGCAAGTGGGAGACGTGCTTACGTTGGAAAAGAAACCTGAGAGAGAGAGAGCTGGAAGAGAGCAAATATGTATGAATTCCCTTAAAGATTTTACTGAATTCTCAGATTATAGCTACATTAGAACCTTGGACTGAGAACATGCATCTGGTTTTTGATGTCTTAGTGCTACAGATGACCACATCTGCAGACGTGCTTCCTGAGAACTTATTTATTCAGTCCTTCCCAGAAACAACTGTGTATCAGTCTGACAGCACACAAGTTCATGTAACTTTGCTTAAGGTAATTCAAATTACAAACAAATTACTCACTCTTTTGTGCTGCCTGGCCAGTCTTGCCTTAGTCTCCTCCAGTTCTTTGTGGATTTTCAGAACATGCTTATTCATTTTACGAATTGTGGAATGTAAGATCTCCCAGATATAAAACCTAGGAAGGACACAAAGCTCAAAACACTACATTACATACTACCCCAAGACAGAAAACCAAGTGTAGCTTCTTACAGAAAAACGTATCTGGCAGAATTAAAAAAACCCAGTATACTATCATCTAAGGTATCTACTAGAGCGAGCAAACAATCAGCACATAGGAAAGCATACCTACAATGTAAGAAAGCTTAACAGTAAATTCCTTCCTGTTTTTTTTTCAGTAAACTTCCAAACTACCATTGTATTTCATACAGGTACTGCAAGACTACCAACATGAAACTGACTTCTCAGACCAACCACTTCTCCTATTCTCCATAAGCAGTGGGTCAGTGGCTGTACAAGTTTCGTACCTCAACCAACGGCCAGGACAGCTATATAGCACAGAGCAGCACGCTTTGTCCAGATACAGTTCTGCTTTGGCAGCCTTGGAGACTACTTGCAAAACAACATGCAAGCAACATTCTTGCACTGTCACATGAACATTCATACTCCAACTTGGAAAGAAAAATGCTAAAGTACGTATTTTGTAGAAGGAGCAAAAGCTTAACTGCGCCTTTTTCCTTCCACTACTCAGTTTTCATAGATTAAACTATGTACTGGCCACTTAAAATAGTAATTCAGAGTCAAATGACAACGCATGACAAATTCTTGTTACCTAGTGAAATCATGTGCAAGCTCTGAGGAGAAGATCCAGTTCGCTACTGCAGCACAGTCAACAATCTGTGTCCGAATCATCTTGTCCACAAGCACAGCAATCATCTATATTTTGTGAAAGACATTGCACACACAATCTGTTTAAATTATTCCAGCCGCAGCTAAGAGCAGAAATGGTTGGATGCAACTCTACATTAGTGACATTACTGGGTAACTGCAAAAACTGGGTAGTCTAGTCTCAATCTGCTTGAATTAGGGGATCTGTATCAATTACAAAAAGCATTCTCATTTTGTTTAACAAATTTTCCTGCTTCTTGTGAAAGTCATATATCACTGTTTGTTAACATACATACTTCCACACAAAATCAACAAACACAAGCACTGTAGTTGGAAGTGAGGCCTTACAAGACACAAGCCATAGATTTTGACACCACAGGACTCAAACCAGAGCATATGTATCCATCAGATGACCTCAGTGAAAGAGCTGCTGTTAGCCTATTCTCCTTGAACCGCCGCAGAGACAGTGAGCTCTCCTCTACAGGACCTACTGGTTCAGGACAGAGCCAGAATTGTGTAGTCAATGGAAATCCTTACTTACTACAGCCACGACCATGATTCTGGATTCAGGAGTGGGGTTGCAAGCAATCTAGCAGGCAACTACAGAGAGGAGCTACTGACTACAGCAGTTGCAAGCTGTTCAGAAAAAAGGCTTATCTTAGTTACTCATGTGATGGAATGCCACAGTATTTAAGAACTGCAGCCTGCACTGTATTTATCCTTGCAACCACCCATTGTCAAATAAGGAAGCGTAACAAAGCTCCTTTTAGGGAAGGAAAATTAAAATAACTGAATGAATCATACAGAAGACTCAGCACTCAACTTCCAAGTCCCAGGATAGCATCCTATGCTATACTGGTCCCTCTGTATTGCCAGGAAGAACTTCTAATTACTTAACCTGACCTTCTGAAAAACAGACCTAGGATTTTGAGAAAACATTTCATTTTAATGCTAAAGTTTCTTTTTATGAAGTCACCACCACAACTCTGCTTCTATGTGGCCCAGGAACTGCTGATTCTTACTGCTAAATCACTATCTGCACGTCACTCATGTGGTGCTAACACATGCCTTGTGAATACTGCCCACAGTCTGACCCACATCAAAGGATGTTCCCATAGACATGGGACTAGGGTGAGCATCATGAAAACAGAGTCTGGACAAGTGTCCTGCTGTTCAGGAACCATTTCTTCTGTGTGCCAGGAAGGTTGTGGACTCAGGAGAAGAAAACAAAGTGCTTGACCAAAAGCAAAAGACTAAACCGTGATAAATGCAAGAGAGGAAGATTTAAGTTTGGTGATCAAGTAGAACAGCAGACCTTTGTAAGTTTTGCACTTGATATTTTTTAAAGTGATCTTGACTTACTCATAAAAATCTAACATGACTGTTAAGTCCGGGTTTGAAACCACCATTTCAGTTTGGTCGTGCCACAATACAAAGGCATGAAGAGGAAGAGGATACAGATACTAGATTGCAGTAATGTAATTTCTTCTGATCCAGCTACATGTCAGTAAAAAGTAGGTCAGACTGTATTTGTCACATTTTCAAGGTCAGTAGTTTGGGTGGGACACTTAATACATTTAAAAAGTCCTACTTTTCTAATATTTTTACTGTACTTAAAAGAGAGGCGACATCTTGAATAGGTATCTTCTAGGTGCTGTTTTTCCCCTAAGGAGTGGACCACAGGTCTAGTAGCAGATGCAAGGATTACCCCTTGTCTCAGTGGAATCGCTTCTGAAAGTCTGGCTGGTGCAGCTGTGAGGTACAGTTCACTTTCAAGCACAATAAAGTGCAACACAAACACACCAGTAAGGAATACATTAAATAATTAATGCAGGCAAATTCAGCTTGAGTTCCTTATCGCTTTCTATTTATAGGAGAATGACAGCTGAGGGAGAAAACAACTGCTGTGAAGAAACTGAACTGCTTAAACAACTGAGGCATTTTTCAAAGCTCTTTCACGGTGTCATTTCCGCTGGCACAAGAATGAATAGAATCATGGCACTGTCCAGCCAATCTGTTCTGAACAGCCACTAACTGCAGCTCTACTCACTCTGCCTACACACAACAGTGACCCCAACATGAGCTTAGTGGAATAACTGTATGGCTTTATCATACAGAGCTATTAAAAAGCATGTATAGCGATTAAAACAAACAAACCCAAAACAAAACAAACCTTAAAACCCCCCCGGTTTCCACATTTCTAAGAATATGGCCTACTTTTGATATGGGATCTGATCTACAGATCTACATCTTCTTTCAATTTACACATCTATAGTTTTCCAATTTTGAACCGAAACATGATTTTAGCAAATGATATTGTACATCAAACAGCACAGTATGAATCTGAGTCAGAATGACAGCCTTTGTCATCCCACAATGAACTCTTAGGAAGAAGTGGCCTCACTGATGGTATACACTTTACATCCAGCCTCCATTTCATGCACTAGTAACATGGTAAATAGTTATTCCTTCAAATAAGATGACAACAGTAAAGTTATTTTAAAGGATATAAAGCCAACTGTAATGGTTTTTGTTACATATGACCTCTGTGAGTTGAAACTCACACAGATACTTGACATTGCAACCTTTTACCTGTGGATGATTCTTCCAAACCTCATACACAACCCTCAGCACATGCAGTTTCCCCTCATCACTTTCAGCAAGCGTTTTGAAGACTTCATGAAACCTTTTAATAGATATATGTAGTCAGTGGAGGGGTCAGGATCAGGTCAAAAAGAGCAGCAGATATAAGGCAAGTGGTTTAGATTGGCCAAAAGAAAATTTTATGAATATCCTCACCAGCTCTTGAACAACTACTCCCTGGAAAATATAACCACTCTGAGCTAAAATAGGCTACAAAGACATGACAGCTCCTAAATGCAACTGAAATCTTAGTGCTGAATCTACTCCCTGAGCTGGGCTACATTTCTCATACTCTTAAAACCAGGAGGCACTTTCATGCTTCGTGTGCTTATCTGTACACAGCTGGAGCAAAATTTGCTTCCTTTTGAGCCTTAGACCTTCCTCTTGATATGTGTTTCCATAACTTTAAACACTTATCCAATCTGCCCCTTTTTGAAAGAAATGCTGAAAGCCTCAATTTTAGCAGAGTTCGGCTGCTTGCTACACAGCACTCACAACCCAGCTTATTGTAATATAACTATAAAGCCTAAGAGGCTCTTTTTGATCTTGTGGCTGCCACTGTTGGTCTGCAGCAGTGCAAATACCATGGTTCTAAGTATTCATGTCACTCTGCCTCTCCTACTACTGATTGCAGTTTACTACCTATAGCTACTTATCAACTTTGCCTCTGTAAAGCTTGCAGGTGCGTGTTTTCCTAACAGCTTTATATTCCTTTAAGAACAGACAGAAAAAGAACTCATTAAGATGCGTGTGACTACCTTTCATCTATCAAGACCACTTAAGAGAAATTCCAAAACACACAGGATTCAAAATTAGTTATTTTACCTCATTTTGCTAAAAAAGGTGCAGCAAATTTTGTAGAAGTCAAAGCATATTTTTAAGGGATGCATTCTAAATTATTTTAGAATGGATTTTACTCTGCTTTGGTAGTTAGAAGAAATTTACAGCAGACTCCTTTGAAGTTTCATATTGTCATCTTCTTCCTTAATTTTTTATACAGATGTAATTGTTTTACAGTCATATTCCAGTATAGGATAGTGCAGTGGGAGCTACCCAGGCACTCAAATGTAAGGAGAAACTCTTGTTTTTCACTACAATCAGCAAATGAGTAATTCTAAAATGCAGTAATGTTCCACACCTGTCTCATTTTTGGTTTTGATTTACATCATGTGGCTGTAATGTACACATTTCTGTTATTTCCATTCACACACATAACCCAGGACTTACACTACCATTCCTTCAGTATGCAATGATATCAGTTCTCCTAATCATATTGAATTGTGGAGCATCTAAAACATTGCTGAAGCTTACAGCCCAGTTCTTTTATCATGCATTAGAATAAAACAGTTCTGTAAGCCCCCAAATAATGCACATATTACACTTACTTTGCCAGGGCACTGAAGGAGTGGCTGAAAGACTTTGCAGCGAGATGGAGCAGAGTCTGAACAAAGACTTCTATTTTCAGAGGGTTGAAGGTAAATCCTTCATCTGCAAGTTATTTAAAGTTGAAGCTGTAAGTACTTAAAGTAAAGCATGTAAGCTATTCATAAAACTGCAGAGATGACTTACAGGTTTAACTCATTTCACAAAAAAAGAGTTTCATCAACAAGGTTTTGCAAGGCTGAGCAGGGAGCTAGTAAAGAATTCCCAAAATGCACAGATCTCCAGGCTCCCATTTTGCCATGGAGAAAATGTGCAGAAAGAATTCCAGGACAGTGAAGAAGCTCTTAGAGACACAGCCACCACACCCACATGTAACAGCAGCAGCGATGGACAGCAGCAGGGAAAGACAGCAAAGGAAACTGCAGAGTTACGTATCAAGCTGAAGGCCTGGCAGACCGCAAAGAAGGGAGAGAGCATGAGGAGTGGGGAAGGTAAGGATGACAAGGATACAAAGGGTGGCTATTTACAACACGGGAGAGGGGCCCAGCAAGCATGCATAGCAAACAGGGGTATTAGAGGTGAATGGTACCAAGTCCCCCCTGCAGCTGCAGCTTCCTGCAGCTGAAGATGGGCAAGGAGGTGAGCACTCATCAGTGGGTGACACCTAAACTGAACCAGGAAACATGACAGCTGATCCCAGTGCAAAAAAACCCCAGATCACTGCTGCTCTCTGCTTGCAAATATTACAGAAATACTGAGGCCATCTCCATTGCAAAGATCACTTCCTAATTAGCTGTCTTGCATTCCTCTCTGCTCCCTAAAACACACAGGCTTTAGGGATCAATGCTACTTGCAGATGCACAGCTAGTAAGAGTGTGAGTGGAGTCTCACTGCGAGTTTCTGTCTGTGGAAAACCACAGACAGCAGGCTGGCTGTCTTATCTGTTCTGGGACTGCACTGAGGGGAGCAAAGCACTCAGGGCACAAGCACTCAGTCTCAGGGGTGAGGATAACAGCATGAACTGCCCTCGGTTGCTTAAGGCAAAGGAACTGTTAACTTCTTTCACGCTGCCTCTGTCAATAATCACAAGAAAACAGACCTCAAGCACCAGGTTACCTCTGTTAAGAAAACCAGTTATGACCGCACGCAAGATGTTTACAAATACAATGGGGTATTATTTACATTTACTAATAAACTGAAACCAACTATTAGAAGGAAAAGCATACAATTCTGTTCACCACCACACCCATAGCTCCAAAGCATGTGAGATCAGTTTACGCACAAAAGAAATGACAGCCAGCCAAAGCCTAACAGCATATATCTTACCATCATCATCATCTTGGTTTGGATTAGGTACATCTTTTAAAATGCTGAAGATTTCATCATTACTAGCCTTATTTTTAATTGCGATTGTCAAACAGAGTGCCACAGTATACCCAGGAAGAGACCCTAAACAAAAGCAGAGCGGTCAAAAATACACAGAAGGCAAGTGAGTACTTTCAACACCTGTCTGCCTCTCAGAGTAACAAATACACTTCCCAGCTACACCTAAAACTGGCTTTTTCCAGCATCGTTGTCCACATCACTGTTCCATGAAACTGCTCAAAACATTTCCTGGTCTTTGTGTTAAATGAAAAACTTCCAATAGAACCTTCAGAGCTGAGGTCAGGTAATCACTATCCTGTCTAAAGCTCCACCAAGTTCCAATACAATACAAGAAGGAAAAACAGGGAAGTATCTTTGATGATGACACTTTTGTGTCATTTAAACGTAAAGACATTTTGTCTTTACACCGAGTAATAAAAGGAATAATAAGGTATCTCTCCATCTTAATCTCTATATCATCTGCTGCCTCTGTATGCTTCATTAAACTACATTTACTGGTAAAACCTTCCACTGTTTCATGAAGCACAAAAAAGAAACTCACATTATCAATCCACATGCTGACTTTTGCATGGTATTGTGACAAAATTGGGGAAGTAAGATGAATTTTTGACTTCTGTCGAACAATGCTACACACAACACCACAACAACCTCAGCAAGAGTAACTTTATGTATCTGGATTTTCTTTTCTTCATAAAGTAACAATGAAGATTTTATTACAGTGATCCAGGGTTAATATATATTAATTGCTCATGTGAAGCATATTTACTCATGTGAAAGTCATGCATATTTATCTCAGCTTGTATTTTTCTCCATGAACACAACTGATACTACAGTAAATGTAGCATCCTCCCTTGCTCTGAAGCAGGATTTTCTTAACTCAGCCCCTCACTACCTTTAATACTTACTATTACTTTCATCTCCATATTTGTACACACACACTGGATTAGCAGGACTGAGTACAGAAAAACTGGCAGGAACAATGTCTATGATTCGCTGATGGTAGGAGAGTCTGGAAATAACAAGTTTCACAGTAGTACAGTTAAAATGGAAATAATACCAGGGCTAGTTCTAAAGTGACTGCTTTCTAATGCTTTTCCTGTATTTAACTTTCACAGAACAAAAAATCAGGGTGTTTATATGACAGAATGGCAGTTTCTGCTGGGTAGTAAGAGCTACATAAACCAAACTTACTAGCAGATGCTTTCTATTTGAACTTCATGATGATAGTTTCATCCTCAATCAGTTTAGCTCAAGGGGTTGCACGGTAGGATATTTTATGCAAAAGTCTTAAGATATGCTGCAGAAGACTAGTAAGATGTTGGTGTTCAAAGCAGAAATAACATTCAACTGGATGTGTCCATTTTACTTTCCTGCTTATTTCACTTCCACAAAGGCTTCATTTTGTTACCAGTTTTCAGTGAAACGGAAAAGTGCCACACAATAATTTTACTTGTTTTGCAGCGCAATACTTTCACAGTTCCTATACTGAATTCACCCAAAGTCAGCTGAATGTTTTCATACAGAATACTGAATACCATAGGCTTTTCGAACATTTTGCTCTTTCTCTCTCCTATATTTCTCTATCTCAACAATTTTAAGTCAGGCTTGATGGTGTACTGTTGTCTTTGAGTTTGGGGATTTTGTTTGTAGGGTTGTTCCTTTATTGTCAATGGATATCAGAGGCATCTGGAAGGAAAGACCAGATTCCCAGGTTTTAGTAAAACTAATGATCTGTTCTCTTAATTTCTGTGAATGCTGAATACTTTCCAGGAGTATTGACTAACCTCTGTTTCTCTGCATGCCTACTGTGAAGCATGTCTTTTTGTAACTACAGGTCTGCATAACTGGGATATGTAGCTCACCACTATCTGATCCACCTGTTTTTCCCCTCTCTCTAAAGCAGCTTCCCAAGTGTCCTACAGCAGGGAAATGAGATGAAAATCATACAAAAAACAGACTCATCTCTTATCTGAAGCCGAATTGTAAGAACCGATGTCCCTAAGACAAGACTCATGTTAAAAGCAATCCAACAGTATCCAGAAGAAAAGATCAAACTTTGCCTTGAACACAGGGATCAAATGATCTTACTTACCGCATGCACTTTTCCAAAACCTCTCTCACAAATTTGGGTTTGGGCTTTTCAAGGTCCTGAGTAAGACAATCTGACCTATCAGAGACAGAATGCCACAGGTTTTAGCAAAAACAATTGTTTACTTTCTTTTTGGCTTGGTCTAAAAGGTACGAAACAATAATGGCCTAAGGACAGCTGGAGTGCTTGACACCTAGTTTTACAGTGTAGGCAATTTTAAGACAATGGGTTAAGTGTATCACTATTTCCTTACTGGCCTTTAGCTTTCTTCGAATCTCATCTCTGAGTGGTATGTTTTCAAGTAGCTTCCCTTCCCCCACCAGATTAAAAATAATTTGTGCTTACGGCTAGCTGGCTTTCCCTTTCCTTAGGAAGGGAACCTTGTGTGGTTTCGTACTCTGTTCCTCCCTCACAGGAATTTTTGAGCTTCTGGCTGATTTCAAATGCATTTCAGATAAAGAAGAGTCTCACAGACAGTCATTTATAGAATTTGTGAAAAATGTCAGTTTGTGAGAGAGATCCACAGATGCAATGCCATCAAGGAACACCCAGGCAAAGAAAAATCAGCTCTTTGAAGATTGCTGCCTTGTCAGTCAACACGGATGTATGATAGGATAGCCAACAAGCACTTAAATCCATAGGAGGACAATACAAGAAACTTAAGCCACAAAAGCACATCACATAAAAAAAGGCTGCATTCTCTCCACAAGGACACTTGGGCAGATCAGCCATGGAAATCTTGTACAGTCGCAGGCTGTGGAAGCTACTGCAGGGAGGACTTAACCCCAGGGTGACCCCTGTTGCTACATGGGTGCCTGGAATGGAGAGCTTGGGGAAACCTGTGGTTAGACATTGATGGAGTCCAGGGAGCTTCCACTAGAGATGCGAGTTCAAGATTTGGCATAGTAAGAATAGATCTCAGGACCAGCTCTGACAGAACTTCAGGTGCTAGGATTTGGCAGGAGGAAAACAGATCACAAAGGTCTCAAGGATAAAGGTTATAATGAAAGGTTTAAGGTAGGGCAGAGACCAAGATTACAGAATACACTCAGGATACAAAGAGTCAGGACAAACCATTAAAAGTAAATTAGAGAGTCATTTTGGAAAATGTTGTCAGAAACTGACTGAGGGTGCAGAACAAATTAAAGAAATCAGGTTTCTACATCCCGTGTTCGGGGAACGCTTACACTGGCTTGAGATTTATCACAGAGTTCACCAGGGGCAACACCGTAAGTAAAGAGATTACAAAAATAATCTACCACTGCATGGTGGTGACCAGATTAAGACAGATCTCAGAAGAGCTGAAGAAAAGCAATAAACAGGGTGACTATGCTGCAACGCTTCCTAGCAGTTTGAAATCTAAGGTTTTTGCAATATCAGGTTTGAATCAAAGGAAGAGAAACTTACCAATCTTCCCAGCTCCAACGGAACTGAAAGTTGCTCAAGTGGTGAGAAAACCAGTTAATAAATCTTTATTAAAAGAAAAAGAAAGCTTCATTAAATATCAGAAGTGCCGAAAACCTTTCATTTGAGATTTTTCTTAAAAGTGCATTCTACTTTCCAAAGGCAAATCTAAACTCGAAAGATATTAGAGCATTAGATAAGCATTTATGTTGACAGACAAACAGAATGACTTCAGAGAGTCAGAAAGAAGCTTTTATGGACAAATAAATAGTCTGTCACATTCTGTTGTTTCATACAAAGACTTGACCTATTAAATTAACAATTAAAATGTAAACTTGCTGTGAAATGCAACTTTCACATTTTTAATGAGTAATTTCATTTCTCCTACACAATGCAGACTTCACTCAGAGGGCAAAATCACCACTGCTCTCCTTCTCTGGGTGGCACATACACCATTAACTCCACTTCAGGTTGCCTCACAGACCACTAGGGAGCAGGCGTAGTACTAGTTAATGGTGTACTGTGCACCTACAAACAGCTCTGAACACTGAAAAACAGTCACCAGTCCTAACTGTCCTGTACAGACAGCTAGACTTGTGACCCTGGGGGAGTGTTTCTGGGAAGGAGAGGCAAGCAGTCAGCTCTCCACCTTCTCTTTAGAACGCTCAGTGCCAGAGCCCCGAAAAAATATGAATCCAAGCACCAAAAAGTTTGAAGAAGGATTTCTAACTACTTCCATAGCCTTTTTATTTTCCATGTACATTGAATATTGAGGAATATTTTCCATCAGCTCCCAAACACATTTACCTGTCCACACATGTTGTATTCATTGTATCCAAACGCATGTAGAGCATTTCTGTGGCTTGTGCAAGCTGAAAGTTTCTTATTAAGGCTGACATAAAAGCACTAGATAAACCAGATGTTATTCCTTTCAGTTTTTTAATAGAATGTCATCAACTTTCTGTACTGAAAGCTTCCTAGTCTACTCCAAAATCAGGTAACTCAGAGTAAATCCACAGTGGGATAAAGAAAGAATACTCTTGAGTTGTACCCTCTAATCCCAGTCTGGTTTTCTTCCATTATTGCAATGAGTCTGCTGGCTTCTTCCACAGAAAGCCAGAATTCGCATCATGCAACGTGCAAAACTACACTGATACGAACACACACCTACCTCCTTATGGACTTCTTTTGCAATCTCACCTGTCTAGCTTCATGGGCTGCTGTTGATGCTTATCAACAAACAATCTTTGATCACCACTGAAAGCTTGAGAAAGTATGTTTACATTGACTTTACCCAACAAGGCCTTTACCCTACCAACGGTACCCCTGTTAATATTAAAAACTGTCTGCACTGACGTCTGCTCAATTTTTTTGAAACAGACTTGGCTCTTGTAGTTGAGATTATGTGATTTGCAAACAGTGAATGGCATCATGAAGTAGAATGAAAATTTGGGTAAGAAATTACCAGTGGATAAATGTTTGTTATCCATCCTCCATTCTCAGTCTGTAGCTTGATCTAAAACAATGGTCTAACACGATCTAAGATGGCACCAAACTAGGGGCAACGTAACAGCAAGAATTAGTTGGGACTCATGTCTCCTTCCTCAGCATTTCACCACACTGTCTGAGCTGACAGAAAGTTATTGACCTTTTGAATGGTCCTAGTGGGAATACTGAGTGGGAAATCAGGACAGTTCCTTTGAATCATCTGCTATACTTCCTACTAAAAAAAAAGAGCTGGAGCACTCACACAATTGTTAGAACAAAAGATCAAGTCTGTCATTTCCTTTCTTTCTCAGCCTATAACATATCCATGGCCATGCTGCACTTTGTGCCATCCTAAACAGGCTGCAGTGACAGAGTATTGTATTTTATCTCCTCACCAAGACAGCACTTCTTGGGAAGGTCAGAGGAAGTACCAGAACATTGCTCAGAAAGCTGAAGCATCTTGCCCACTTGGCAAATCTGGACCCGTGCCAAGTAGGCTGTGCTATCCTTTCATGTGATTGTTACAGGCAAGGTTTCATGCAGCTGCTGTAAAATATTAATACTGGTGCTATTTATTGCTATCCCATCATCTACAGGACAAACAAAATAAGGACTAAATTTTATAAACGCTCTCCAGCAGTGCAGAAAGGATACAACTTGTGGTAAAGAGCCAGGCTGCAGCTTGCACAGTTCAATCAGGAGCGTCGTGTACATGACTTCAATGTGTGGTGGAGATGGAAGCTGAAACAATTCCGCAAATATTACCTGCAGGAGAAGGCGGGACAGAATCAGAGCACAGCCCAACGTGGCCTGCACAGCACTCCGCTTCTTAATAATGGCCTTCAATCTTAAATAATTCCATCTCCAAAAAGGCCCATGTTATTCTGTCAAATGCACGTTTCGGGAAAAAGAAAGATAGGCTTACAAAGGCAGGGTAACTCTACACTGTACTAATACAGTCCACTCTAACTGCCCTTGTCACTTCACACTGTCACAGCACTGGCACTGTACATCTATTACATCTAACCAATACATCACACAACTGTAGAAATGGGCAGTCACAGTATGACCTACTGCAGTGATATCACATGATCTAAGAAAAGTGGAAATCATCTGATCCTGTTAAATAACAAATATAAATATTAAGCAATAAATGAAGCCTAAGCATTTAGTATGAAAGATTATTTGCATTAAAATGAAGTCTGTATCTTTTCCATTGTGTCCTCTTTTCTCCTATACAAAAACTTATATAAATAAAGCCACAACTTTCAACAGAAAATGACAACCAGCATTTCATAGAGCAAAGAAATACGCTCAGCACCCCTTGGCAAAGGATCCTTCTAAGAAAACTGAAAACAATCCTGCCGTCAGAAACCACAGCTTGAATTTCAAGTTTGCCTACAATAACAGCATGTCAATCTTTGAGGGCTACATTCTACAACATTCATCTCTGAGTTTCTGTTTATTTTTCATGTTGTTCTCAGCTAGACTTAAATTACACCAAAGGAATCAGGAAACTTGTATTCATTATAGTTGGTCAACTTCCTCCATAAAGTTTGGAATAAACACGGAAGAATCGAAGCTTACATGAGTAAGCTTTAGAAAATCTTCTTACTAGCGTTAAGAAATCAACATCCATTTATAGACTCCACAAACAGCACATGAAAGCACATAGACTAGAACTTTTTATTCTGAGGAAGGCATTGAAAGCATTAAGAGACTGCAAGGAGCTGGAGAACCTTTCTGTGACAGTATAATTTGGACATACTGAGAAGGCAGATACAGTAAAACGGTAGCAGGGATCCCATTAGGTAGAAAACTGCTCCTGTTCTCCAGATAGGAAATAACAACAACTGGAAGATGAGACATTATCTGTTTGAGATACTGCACAAAACTGTATTTGCAATATTCACAAATGAAATTCACATATTCATTAACAAACATTCAGATTAAGGGTTTCAAACTGGCACACCATGCTTTGTGAAAATAACACGGCCACAAGAAAGATCAGGGCATTGATGATTTCAGTGTCTGAACTTGTCATGACAAGTGCAAGCTGTACCAAAAGCCACAGAAGAACAACAGGGCACGACAGACCAACAAGCCAATGATGCTGCCCAGACAATTCCTGTTCACAGCTACCAGAAATATCTACGTATGCATCTATAAGGAGCTACTGAGAGAAAGGTGCCACTTTTCAGTGTTTTGCACAGATTCCAGGTAGCATGGAGCATTCTGTGCTCAGCTTGACAAACTAGGAGGTGGAGCCTTAAGGACCTCAAAAGTAGACATACTTGGGAAGGTACTGACAACCACTTTCAGGATACACTTACTTCTACCTAACTGTTATGTTCTGAACCTTAGGTAACACCTTCCTTTATTGTTTACAGTATACTATTTCCACAGTTCTCTGACTTCCTCTGAAAATGTTCAGGGAAATTTCACAGATTAAACTGTGACACTGTTGTTGAAAGCAACATACCAAGTTGACTGTTAAGAGAGACCTTACAAGGGAGCAGTAGTAAACAGAACAAACAGAAGCCTGAAAAAAAGTACGCTAACCCCTAAAAACTCTGGAGCTTCATTAAAAGTAAGCAGACATAGAAAAGTAATGGAGTTACTATTCCAAAATAACTCAAAATTGCAAGAAAAAGTAAATTATTACAATAATAGTCCAAGAATTCGTACACCAATCTTGCACTTCGTTACAGCAATTTCATCTACACAAACCCTCACTATTTTCACATCCTATGAGTTTCTGAATCAAATAATTTCCAGGGCCTACAGGTAACCTATTATCACCAGGAATTGAAGTAACTATTTTTTTGACATTAGTGTACAGCTGAGCATGAAGCACAAAGCTACATACAGCACCTGAAGATAAGACCACTGAAGATACTTTGATGTTAAGGCAGAAAATTATTGTTAATGTTAAGATTCCTCTGTTCTGAATTCAGAGACTGACCAAAAAAAAAACCAAAACAAAAAAAGTAGTAACGTAGCTTTACAGTATTCAGAATGTTTGGCGTTTTGGTGCCAGGAGGAATTCTAAATCCAACTATTATTAAGATAAATATTTTACATAAGATTATTTCTTGTTATAATTATTCCTGAAATTCATACTTACAGTTACTTCTTCACAAAGCCTTTATATGACAAGTTGCCATTATTACTGAAATCTCTTAATCCATATCAACTTTTGATGGAAATTAATAAAGTTTGATACAGCTCTGCACCTTGAAAACAGACCCTTGAAAGGAGGCAGCAAAAGAAAACCTGGGCTGCTTTCCTGACACACAATATGGTTATTTAATATTAGATAATATGAAGGATGCCCTGGAGGAAACACACTACTATTTCACTGCAAGTACTTTTCAGCGACCGTAGGAGATACAAACCCATGCAGAATTCAGAGACGTAACATCATGCAGAATGGCTGAGTACAGTTGGAGATCATCTAAATGCCCCTGCATAAGGTGGAGTCACCTACAGCAGGTTGCTCAGGTGTCCTGTTAGGTTTTGAACTTCCTCAAGGCTAGAGACTCCACAGATTCTCTGGGGAAACTCTTCCAGAGTTTAATCACCTTCACAGTAAAAAAAAAAAAACATTCTTACGTTTAAGTGGAGTTCCTTGTACTTCAAACTGTGTCCTTTTCCTCTTGTATTTTAATTAATTTTTTTTTTTTTTAAATGGAAGTGACTTAAATGTAGCCATCGCTTAGACTGCATGATACATTAGAAGCATCACATGTAAAACTTTGCAAGTTTGACAAATTCCCCAACCTGGATTTCTAGTGCATCAATAAATTTCAGTTGACCTTGATCGTAGCTCCCATGCACCAAGCTAAAATGACAAGAAAGAGCATCAAACTGACACTCAACCACATATAACCTCATTTAAAAACCACTGGTTGAATTCTACAACATTCATGTTGGCATGTAAATTGAACTGTAATTTTAATGGATCTGTCATGGAACTAACAGGGCCATGTTACTCCTGAAATAACAGAGCTGCAAAAGACATTATATATAAAATCCATACCTCTACTATGTGGTAGTTCAAGGGGATCTTGTTATTTCCTGGATAGCTCAACAGCTGTGCAGCACTGCAAAACCACGGATACATGTAGTTCAGAACATAACACAGCAAATGTGAAGGTAAGTAACAAAGTTACAGAAAATGCTTAGTTTTGGGCAAGAGTTCACAGGAAGGCAGCACAAACAAATCAACAATCCTTTCAAAGTCTGTTCATCAATCCACAGAACACTTAAACCAGAAATAGCACAGGAACACACCAGCATAGCCTAAACTATGAACTGTAATGATATATTTTATCTCAGTGTAGTTGTATCACTTAAACAGTATACTGCTACATAAAACAGTTTTGCATAAATAGTCCTGGTGATCTGTAACTCTGGCAGGCATATATGGAAAGGGAAAAAAAACCCCCACCAAACAACCAAACAACAGATGTTCAGAACAACTTGAAAGCACAGTTACACTAATGGGTTATATAAGAAACTCTCAGGCTTCAAATGCTTCATCCTTTAATCTGCTTATTATCACCTGTCATTATTACAATGCAAACAACTGCTACTTCTCTGATTTTATTTCTACCTCTCTGCCGTATCTTTTATCTCCCTCTAAGCTTTTACTTTCCTCTGAGAATCAGCAAAGACTATCCCAGTAACTGCAACAACCCCAAATTTCTAGTTTCTGATGAACAACAGATCTGCAACCAAAAAACTTTTATCACATGCCATCACCAAAGCCACTGTTTCTGTCCATTTTTTTTGCATCGTATACAAAGTTTGGTGGTTTTCATTTGGAAGCATGACACAGACAATTACCTGTGGCAAACCATCTTGGCTATCAATTACCCACATCAGATATTGCTCACACACAAAGAAAGAAAGGTGTCCTGACTGTTTCCTGGCACAGCTGAATTCAAACTAATGAAATATGCTGCCCCTGCAATGACTCCCCAGAGCAAGCTCAATTATCTCTGCCACGTAATCCCAAAGAGAAGAATGTAACAAGAAGGAGTAGGAAGCAAAAGTGCGTTCATAAACACCAGCGTGCAGTCAGCATGATGAAACAGTCCAGGGCTCACTCTGCCCCAACAAACCACCTGCTTCAAAATTCCAGGAACCACGCTCTCCACAGTGCTCCCATGAAGAATAAGAGGCATCTGCCTATTTTTTTGCAGCATATCCTGTATTATCAAGGAATTCCCTTCCCAAGGAGTCACTGTCCCCCTGGATCGCACAAACTCTCCATGATCTGGATATGTCACACCCAAGAGTATTGCAGGCAACAGTTTTAATACAGTTAAACTTAGTAAATCAAGTTTTGTCAGATGCTCTAGGAAATGTTTAATCTTGAGCTCTTGTCTAACCAGTGCAGGGCTCTGCATATCCCTGATGGCAGTGAAGCCAGTAGCATATAGAAAGCTCCAGGGCCCCATAGTGCTAAACTCTTCCTACCAAGTCTTTCTCTCTTTCCAGTGGGATTTGATGATGCAGTGAAGGTTCTCTTCTATTACAAATCGTTCAACAGAGTGGCTTCCAGGCATGACAGGGCCCTGGTAAGAAAGAATTAAGACTCATGAAAGATCCCTGCTTATGCAGTGGTACTACAGGTAACAAGCTATCTCTACATGTATTTACAAGTGGAAAAAAACCAGTCCAACTGCCATACAAATACAGTGAGGTCTCAGTTGCCCTGTATCCTTCAGGATTAAGAAGCTGGTGTGACACAGGTTCCACACAAACTTCAGACAGATGTTTAAAACAAAATGAGTATCAGGACTCATGACAAAAAGAAATTGGAACAAAATTAGAGTGTAAGTTCATAGAGCATCCACTTTGTTCTATGGAGCCGTCAGGTGGGCTACCACCAAGCAGCCTGGAAAAAAAAAAAATGGAGTCAGAGCTGGACTATGATGAAGAAATACAGTCAGGAATGGACAGGATAAAGTGGAAAGAATGAAGTGTCTTGGTCTCATTCGTTACAAAATTCAGGGGTCAACACATGACGGAAAAAGGCAGCAGACTTAAAGCAAAGGGAGGTATAAATACACTTGGAAAAAGGAGGAAGTTTTTTTCCCCCTATTCCTATACACTTTTGTCTACCTATCTGCTGTAGGTAGATTGTTGAGACAGATGGATCTTTCACCCACCCCAAAAACACTCATTTGTACCACAATACACATCAATAAATTGTAACAGATGAGTAAACAACAATCTTTAAACATTACAATAAATACCTAGTTTGGAAAGACTCAAGTCACCAACTTCATGGAAGGAAAGTCTAATTCTGTGAATGCACTTTTACCAGAAACATTAAAGAATTCAATGAAACTTATCATTCTATATGAAAGCATCACATCCAACATGCTAAATTCTGCTTCTTATAGATTTACTTTTCACAATACCTTGGTCACGTAGTTAATTTCTGCAGAAGTACCAGAGCAGAACTGCTGCTGGTCTCCAAACCACTCACTATCCTGGGATTTTGACCAATACTGCCCCAGGAATCTAACTCTGAAATCTGTTCACCATCCCCCCCAGCAATCACATACCTCAGGGTCATCTGTGTAGTCAAACATCCTAAAAATAACCCTTGGCATCGGGTATACCGAATCTTCAGTGTGAGGTGGCGGAGTGAATGGAGGCAGATTGTGTTGCAGCGCTTCACAAAGAATGCTGTCAAAAGCCAGGTAGGGCCTCAGAATGTGTCGTTCCTGCCAACGGTCTTTTTTCAACTTCTGAATCTGAGACCAAAGGCAGTCTAAATACTGAAGGAAAAAAGTGAGAAACATCAGATGTGCTGAATCTCGTAAGGAAGCTGGCAGCTCCCTGAACTACCTATCAGAAATGTATTTCTCAAATTCTGTATTCCATTCAGAAGAAAAGCCAAAGTTTCTTAAATTGCTGACTCAGTAAACAAAGAAATAGTTTAAGCACTCTAAAAGTCAGAGCTGCCCCTAATTCCACATGACACCGTGTCAGTAAAATTTAACTGTGGCAGGTTTTTAAACAGCAACAGGCAGCCCAGGAGTCTGAGCATGACAGCCGTCCTTTGACACTGCCCATTAAACTGCAGCACTGGATGTTACTTCAGTCGCTGCTCATTGGTGGTATTAAAACAGATGCAGTATCAACATTAAAATTAGAAAGACATCCCACAGGACTGCCCGCTGTTTCCAGAGAGGTCACAAATACCAACTACTGCACATTCAAGACAAATACAATACCATCTTTGCCATGGTTTTCACCACAATTGTGAGTCCCAGCATTCTCCCAGAGATGGCATGGATTCCCATGCAACTGGCAAGAGTCCTGCTTTGTTTAATTCCTCCCTTGCTAACAGCAGTCCAGGAACTCTGGAGGCCTGTGGCCTTAATGAACACACATTTCAAGGTGCAAGAAATTCTTTACGTGGAAGTGCTTTGCATTTACGGAAATTATTGCACTACAAAGTGGGAACAATGCTAGTTAGTAACAACTAGAACCTGAAGTGAACTGTCATGTTTGCGGTCCTCTGGGTAACACATGGTGTCTCAAACACACTCTGCTAATCTCTCCTCGACTGAAAGGAAATTCTAGTATTGGGCAGGCAGAATACTCACACTGGCAAATCAGTCATAATCAGACAACTAGCAAGACAATTGTTAAGACTGTGATTTAATCAGAACAGTGAACAAAACATAAGAGGGCCATGTTCTAACACTTCCCAGAAGATCAAATCCCACTTTCCAACTACGTTTGTCCTCAGACTTAGGAGAAAGAAAAAAAGCCCAAAACATCTGAAAAGGCAAATTCCAGCCTATACCAGACAGATGCCACCTCTCCCCTCCAGTATTTTTGGCTTAATTGTGAAAGACCACATAGTAACTGCTGCATACAGCAGTTCTACGTATTTGTTTAGCAATTCCTAGAGCAGAGAGAGAAAAGTTGCTACAAAGGTGTCTTTCTTGCAGAGGAAAAACATTAAGGCATAAGTAAGGAATTGTATTTTGCTTCTCACAAAGGTTCTCCTAACGTGAAGCCCTGTACCTGCAATTCCAAAACAAATACTACAATTTACAACCATTCCTCACTTCATAACACTTCCTCAGGGGCCTGATGGCAAACAATAAAACAATTTCCTACTCACCCCACAAAACCTTATATTTAGGCCCAAGACTTAGAAGACAGTTCCTCATGTAGAACTTTCCAGAATTAATGACAAACAGGACACAACTCAAAGCACTAGTAGTTTTAGAGGTGTCTTTTAATTTCACGGTAAAAGAACACCTCAGTAAAAACTTGGTTTTCAAACTTTCTGAAAGAATGCAATGTGAAGTCCACTCACCTCTTCTTGTGGATGTGGTTTATCAGCAGTCCACACTTGTAGCATGGGTACATGAATCTTTTGGCGGCGTCTGTTTACACAGGAGAGAAAATCTTATCTTTAAAACATTAACTTAGGGCAGCAATATATTTTCTTATTATAAGCGTACTGCTATTTGAGCTCATCAGCTGAAGTCAATGTATATAAAAAACCAGGCTTCTGATTACTGAAAATATGTCTATTATTGTATCTTAGTGTTAACTTGAAGCACGCAGACAGAAAGCAGTGACACTGCAGAGCACTAAATCAACCACCTCTCAGTATTCACAGCACACTTAACAACTGCAGCTGCTCCAGCATGAGCAGAACAAGACCTTCAGCAATAAAACTTTTCAAACAGGACTTTTTCCCACAGAATAGTTCAGACATAAGACAATAGAATACTTTTAAGTGAGCAATAATCAAAGTTATTAATCCATCCTTGAATAGATGCTGATAAGAGTAATGAGTTACGACTTACTTCAAATAGCTTTCTGTCTGAGACAAGAGACGATCCATTTCAGCATCTTTCTTCTCATATAGCTCCTTTCCAACCCAAGGCAAAGATGACAGGAAGGCAAACATATACCAGTCACACCGTACCTTAAGTCAAAAAACATACTGAAAGTAAGCTCCAAAAGATTTTGTACACACACCCTTTTTTAATTTAAATTAAAACATTAGTGAAACTATTATTTTTGGGAGGATGTAAAGACAAGCAGTTGAAGACTGGACTGGCAGGTCATGAAAAAAATATATTCTTGCTTGAAATGTGTTGCTTTTAACTTGAACCGTGACAAGCAGAGTTAAAAAAAATGGTATTGCATTCACAGACCTTCTAGAGATCACCAACACAGCAGAACAAGCCAGGCATTATGTATTTGCCAGAGTAAAGCAAAATGAATTCACTTCAGCTGCCTCACTACATAGGACCACACTTTCTTACTGTATTCCATGTGTTTTCTAATTGCCACAGGCTCATTTTACTCATGCTAAGGAACCTGCACGAGACAGTCCACTTTGTTTGCTTTCTCTAGAACTGTTGTTCCAAGCCTAAGTCCAGAAGCAATGCTTACAGAAAGATGGTGAACACAACAGTAGAGGAGTCTATGGATCTTTTGCTTACTTGGGGTACATCTTCCTCCTGTGTCACACTCACAAAGTTTTCGAACATAGCCACCATTGAAGGTGCAGCTATGACGTGACAATTCACAAGATCAGACAGAAAACGAACCTAAACAAAAACAAACAAAAAAATGTGTTAAAAGAATAATTTTTAAACTGACTGCATAAGAATAAATAAACATTACTTACACAACTAAACCAAATCTTCAGTAAAAATACAATATTTATTTCAGTACTGCAAAGGCAGAAATGCCACAGACTGTAGAGATCCATCTTTGAACCCTGGAAAACAAGCACCGTAGGTGCTGCCTAACATCCTGTTCGTGACAGTGTCTGTGGTCCGTTTCGCTGCAGGAGCACTGTCAGGATAGTATTTCTAATTCAGGAAGGGAGGGAAACACCAGTATGCGAAGACATGCAAATTGGTACTACAGAAAAAAAATCTTGTGCTTCTATCTACTCAAAATGGTATCAGATCACTAAAAATACAGAAGTGAAAACAAAAATTTGAAGAAAAGCTCAACGTGGGCCATCAGTGTGTGAGTGCTGCTCAAAAAGCCAACCATATCCTGGGCTGCATCAAGAGAAGTGTGGCCAGCAGGTTGAGGGAGGCGATTCTCCCCCTCTACTCCACTCTTATAGAGATCCCACCTGCATTGCTGGGTCCAGCTCTGGAGCCCCCAATACAAGAAAGACGTGGACCTGTTGGAACGGGTCCAGAAGAGGGCTGTGATGATCAGAGGGCAGGCTGAGGGCGCTGGGGTTGTTCAGCCTGGAGAAGAGAAGGCTCAGGGCAGACCTTATTGCAGGCTTCCAGTATCTGAAGGGGGCCTACAAGAAAGCTTGGGAGGGACTTTTAATGAGGGCTTGTAGTGGTAGGATGAGGAGCAATGGCTTCAAACTGGAAGAGGGGAGGTTCAGATTAGAAAATAGCAAGTTCCTCACTCTGTGGATGCAGAGACACTGGAACAGCTTGCCCAGGAAGCCTGTGGATGCCCCAATTATGGATGTGCTCAATACCAGGCTGGATGTGGCATGGATTTATTCATAAATAGAGATAGCTACACAGAGACAAAAACTGCTGGCATGTTCAGGTTTCAGAAATGTTTCAGACTGATGGTGTGCCGTGAATCAAATGGCCTGATTTGCCTGGGAATTAAAAAAAAATCTTCACAGCAGGAAGTTATCCTCGATTTGGCTGCACTCCAGTAAGAAATCCAGATGGACATAAATGGGAATTAAAGTAGAAAATATCTGGGGCAGACCAATGCCCCTTTCTTTCCTCTCTCCACTTTTTTGATTTGTATCCTGTGTTCAGACTTAAACAATGCCCTTGCCGGACCCAAGCTCTCCCAGTATAACCACAACCTTAACAGATGATACAGGCTGAAATTCTAGCAGTTCAGATCTTGATTTTTTTCTCACTTTTAATTAAGGGCACATTCACAAAAAGAAGCCCAAAAACCAACACAGGTATTTTGATCTGAAGGCAGATCATTGGGAAGAAGTCTTGGGAAAGCAATCTGGGCTAAGCAGACAGTCCAGTATTCCAATATCAACTGGAACAGAGAGAAGTACCAAGCTCTTACTTTCCAGATATTCATTACTCTGAGCAGTCTTTGAAAAGTCTTTGACAAGGCTGAGGAAAGATTTCCACTGCCACTCCCTTAGCTGTTACTCTCACAAGTCATTTATATGAGCGTGACCAGAGAACGTGAAGCTGAAGCCAAGAGACAGAGTTCTGATGAGGACTTTAGCCTCAAAAGTGTCCTACAGTTGAACAACAGTCTCTTGACAAAATACATGGAAATGCTAGAATCTTAACTTCCACCAACGGGCTTCAAATATGGGGATCTTGGCACTGGACTTTTAAACCAGACACTGCTGAAGTCCTAATACCTTTTTGCAGAGAAAAATCTATAAGCAGCAAGAGCCGAGCAAATGGTTTCAAAGACTAACAGTACTTAAGACTGCCTGCTTGATCTTCGTCTCCTATGAGCAGAATGAAAACACAGACCTGAAAACAGACACCAAAAATAGCTTTTAAGAACCAGACTGCTCATTTTCTTTTCATTTTCTTTTTCCACAGAAGCCACAATCAGATCGTACACCTCTGAATGTAATAAAAGTGCATGCCTTTCATCTATCCTTTACATCTGACTATAGAAAAGACAGAGGGAAAGCACCTCTGTTTACTGCAAATGAGTCACTGGGAAAAAATATACAGTTGGAAGTCAATTTTACAACTGCAGTATGATTCCTCTCCCAAGAAGAGAAGTACTTCTCACATAGCATACATTTCCTCTTGGTGTATCTACACTGCACTGCACGTTCATGCCAGAAGAGACTGTAATACACACTGTGCAGCTCTTCTAGAGCTAAAAGGTGAAAGGAGAAGAGAAAGAAGATGAGGAAAAAGGTAAAACAAATATAAAAAACCACTTACTAAATGCACAGCCTCATTATACATATTGACTTTCAGGCATTCTTTAAGCTGACGAATCATGGCTTCTACAAACTCCCCACCAAAATTGTAGTTTCTGGCATTCAGCAGCCCAACTAGTGTTGTATAAACAGTAAGCTTTTCTGGTAACAGACGTGCACTGACACAGAAAAGAAACACGGTGTTAGTTGTTTATTCATCACGTGCCAACCAGCAACTGCAGAGCATCTTAGGATCTGCTTATTATAAGTTAAACTTGCATCATGAGGAGCTAAGAAAAAAGCACAAGCATGATCTTTGAGTTCTATCCCGTGGTTAATATTTTACAATTTTAAATTTTTTTTTTAAACTACAGTCACTTAGAAAGGCAGATATCACTTTCAAGTACCTATAATGCATTTGCTTTTCATTGACATCCAGTTGCTGAGTCTTCCAGAGAGCTGGCCAAATAATATCAGGGACAGAATTTATGCAAGGATGTAATCAGTTGTTTGAGGTTTCTAATTTAGAGATAATTGTATTGCACAGCACCAGTAAGATTAAACAGGAGGTGTACGTGGTTTATGCTATTAGTTGTGATTCAAAGTTTCTCAAGCCAAAGTAACTGATTTTAAGCACAGCATAGGGAAGACCAGGTCCTGTTGTAAAGAATTAACTTTCCGCAACTGTTTTTGTGTGTACATAAGCTAACCCTGTACTTTCACAAGTGTCTTACTGCTACATGTATGTAGTAAGCGAGAAAAAAAATCCACTATTTGCCTCATATTAACAAGCATTGCTATAAAATAGATTTAAAAGTATCTGCAAAACCACAGGATAGGCTAGAGCTGGAACACTCTCCCTCCTCACCACACCCCTCCCTCATACTTCTCTTATCTACTACCACAGACTGTGCTCGGTGACCCCAACACGGGACATCTCTAACTCCTCCACTTAGGTGGGGAGAGGAAGGGAAAAGCCTGCTGTCAGCCCTTCATGTTCCCAGCTCCCCTCCTCCAGCAAGTGGCCTTACAGAGACGTGGGCATCTCATCACTGGAGAAGAGGAACAGGCAACGAGAAAACAACATGGACAATAAAACTAAATAAATGACAGCGGCCAACAGCTTGCCCAGCTTCACTGTGTTCTCCTGGCTAATGAAGAGCAGCTCTGAGGTGTCTTCTATCTGCTCTGAGCCTTTGTACACATTTCAAGTCAAAGTAACGTAAAGAGTTATTCTCTTTGAACTACACCTAGTACATCATAACCTTAATTCTCCATTTCTTTTGTTTGCAGCAAAACAAACTCTACACTGTAACACCACTCAGGAACCAAAGCCATTCTTGGCATTTAAATTGCCCTAACAACCTAATCTTACGCACAGTAAGCTACTCCCAAATGCCCATCCCTCCTGCATACGTACACAGTACATAGTATTCTTAGTATCTTGCTTTTGTAATTTGGCAGATCAGCTTCCAAAACACCAGCTAGGCCCTCCAAGTTGCTCTCCAAAGATGAATTGCTCTAAAATGAAAAAAATACAAAGTTTCATCATCAACCAGGCAGTACAAATGATGCCCTGATTCTTATGTGGAAGGGTAGGAAGTTGAACAAGAGCATCCTTTTGCGTCAGCTCCTTTTTCAGAGCAATGACTCCATCCTCTTAGCAGTAAAGAACGGCTCTCATTTTCCTGAAAGAAGGAGCAGAAGAGCTGCTGCTCAGAAGAGCTCCACCCGGTCACCCACCTCCCCTACAAGGAGCTCCAGTGCTACCTTGGGATTAGAGCTCTAACCCTGCCTCAGGGACATCTCAGTGAGGTGACTGAGTCTCAATTGACAACACAGCATGAAACAAAACACATTTGTGACTCGTTTTTCAGCGCACCACCGGTTTTGCCCCTAACTGGACCTTGTGCCTCAGGCAGGCCAAGTTACCTCCTCCACATCCTTGGTGGGCTGGAACCAGCAACAGCCCCCACGGGTGCAGAGCAGAAACGCTCCGCTGGCTGCCTGTCCTCGCCGGGAAGACACGACGATACTGATTCAGCACGTGCCCGGCCCCGGCCCGCCTACCTTCTCTCCCACTCTACAGATGAGCGACTCGAGCCTCTCCTCGATCTCCGACGGCTCGGACGTCCTCCGCCTCTTGTGGGGCTGCCCTGCTCCAACAGACCGAGCACACTGTTAACAGACAGACCCCGGCCCGCCCTCCATCCCTCCAACCATCATCCGGCCCGCACCAAACCCCCGTCTCCCGCGGCGGCCCGGCCTGGCCCGGCCCAGCCCGGTCCGGTCCGGCCCGCACCGTCCCCGCCAGCTCAGGGGCCCGCGGGGGGGGTGGGGGTGTGCGTGGCGCGGGGCTGCAGCTCCCGCGGGCTCACCATCGCTGTCGTCGCTGTGCCGCCGCCGCGACATGGCGGGAGGCGGCCGGGGGAGGAGAACCGGGGCGCCTCGCGCGGGCCAGATGGGAGCGCGCTCCTTCTGCCGCCCGCTTCCGGTGCGCCGTCCCTCTGCTTCCGGGGCGAGGCTGCGCACCGCCCCTCTTTCCTCGCCTCTCTATGGTGGGAGCGGCGGACTTCCGCGACGTGTGGCCGGGCGGGGCGGTGGCGGAGGGAAAAGCGGGCGCTTCCCGGGCGACGGGGCCTCGCCCGGCCTCCTGAGGCGGAAGATGGTGCCGGGCGAGGCCCCGTCGCCCGGGCCGGGGTCGCCGCGGGGCAGCGCTGCGGCTGAGGCGGTCGCCGCCAGGAAGCAGCGCGCCTTCGCCCGCAGGAAGGTGGGTGGGTGCCGGGTGCCCGAGTCCCCTGCCGGGTGCGCGGCCCCGGAGCGGTCAGCGCTGGGGGCGAGGGAGCGGCCTCTCTCGGCGGGCGCACCCGCGGCGGGGCTCGGGGCCGGTGCCCCGGGGAGCGGCGGTGTCGGGGCGTGCTGGGCGGCGGCGGCAGCGCTGGTAACGGGCGGCGCTTGTGCGTTTCAGGCCTTTTCCCTGTTCGTCAAAGCCAGGGAGGTGCCGGCCGCAGCCCGGGGCCCCGCCGGCGGAGAGGGCGTGCGGTGGCGGTGCTGCGGGCAGGCCTTCGAAGAGCTCCCCAGCATCCACCGGCATGTGGCCCTGCAGCACGGCGCGGACATCGGGCAGCAGGCGGGGCTGGCTGCGAGGCCGGCGGCTGCTGAAGGGAGCCCCTCGGGTGGCCCGGCTCCTGCGGGCAAGGCAGACGGGCTGCGTGGGCACTCTCACAGCAGCCCTGAGATCTGCTGCGCGCTCCCTGACACCAGCCAAGTTAGCGATGGGGATCTGACAAGGTGAGAAAGTCCCTTAGCGGTTTGGAGTTTTGGTGGTGGCTGGGAGTGGAGTGCTGGGCTCGTTACACTTCACAGAATGGTTTGGTTTGAAAGGGACCTTTACAGCTGATCTGGTCCAACAGCCCTGCAGTGAGCAAGGATGTCCTGGGGTCTTGGACTAGATGACCTTTAGAAGTCCCTTCCAACTCAAGGCATTTTATGATTCTATGATCTTCAACTAGGGTATCTTCTTCGGACCCCTGTCCAACCTGACCTTCAATGTTGCCACAGGTGGGGCTTCTACAGCCTCTCTCAACAACCTGTCTCAAACAGGTTGAGAGAGATCAGGCAGATCAAGGGAGGTTCTCCTCCCACTCTACTCTGCCCTAGTGAGACCTCACCTGGAGAATTGCATCCAGTTCTGGGCTCCCCAGTTCAAGAGAGACAACTTGAGAGAGTCCAACGGAGGCTACGAGGATGATTAAGGTGCTGGAACACCTGCCTTACAAGGAAAGGCTGAGAGACCTGAGTGGGGCTTTTTAGCCTGGAGAGGAGAAGACTGAGAGCGGAATCTCATTAATGTCTCTAAATCTATGAGGGCTGGGTGTCAAGAAGGCAGGGACAACCTCTTTTCACTTGTGCATTGTGACAGGACGAGGGGCAATGGATTCGAGCTTGAGTACAGGAAGTTCCAGCTCAACATGAGGAAGAACTTCTTTACTGGAAGAGTTGTAGAGCATTGGAATAGACTTCCCAGAGAGACTGTGGAGTCTTCTTCCCTGGAGACTTTCAAAACCTGTCTGGATGCATTTCTGCCTGATCTGCTCTAGTTTTGTCCTGCTCTGGCAGGGGGGTTGGACTCGATGGTCTTAGGAAGTCCCTTCCAACCCCTAACATTCTGTGATTCTGTGCCAGTGTTTCATCATGCTCATTGTAAACAATTTATTGCATATATCTAGTCTGAATCTACCCTCTTTTAGTTTAAAAACATTCCCCCTTGTTCTGTCACAACAAGCTGTCCTGGTTTGAGTGAAAACAGAACTAATTCTGTTCAGTAATTTTACTTTTCAGCTTGATTCTTCTAATTAACTGCACTTTCTGAAGTTAGCAGCCTGTTCTCACAGACAGTGTCTGCTTCTAGCAGTGATAACACCCCATGTTTAGAGTTACTACCAAGGATTGGTATGCAGACCAAGGCCACTGCTGGGTCCTTTGTACCACATTGGGGGGTGCAGGAAGTGAAAGGCTGCGCCTTCAGGGAGGAGTGGACAGGACGGGTGACCCTGAACTGACCAGTGAGGGATTCCATCCCATATATGCCATATTTGGTCTAGAGCTGAGGGACACGAAGGGTCTCTGGGCTCTTCTCTCCCCTCTTGGACTGCTTTGCCAGCTTTTGCTTGGCTTGGCTCGGGTCCTCTTTTGGTTCCTTCCTCGGAGCACCCAAGGAGGACTCTGTCCATCCTGCCTTCGATCTGATGTGCGTGTTCCTGAACCCGGTACCAGAATCCAGCTCCTGAACACAGCTCCCGTCTGCTGCGGGGCCCAGTCTGGGACTGCCCTGGTGCCTGCACAGCATCAGTGGTGACGGTGATGTAATTACCATCAGGGGGTTGGGTTTGATACTGGTTTTGTATATATTTGTATACATTTGTATACATTCCATTTTTATAATTATTAATTTCATTTCCATTAAAGCTGTTCTAGTTTCCTTTTCTAATCGCTAAGTCTCTCTCCCTTATTCCCTTTCTCTTCCCCTCTGGGGAGGGAGGGGGGTTAACAGAGAGCGTCTGTTATAGGTTTAAGGGGCTTCCCTGACCCTAAACCGCAACACAAGCCCTGCTGTAAAGATTGTTGCCGTCTTTCTTAATGGGCCTCCTTTAGGTACTGAAAGGCTACAACAAGGTCTCTTCAGAACCTTATCTTCTCCAGGCTGAACAGCTGCAACTCTCTCACCCTTTCCTCATAGCAGAGGGGTTGCAGCCCCCTGATTGTTTTTGTGGCCTCCTCTGGACTTGCTCCAACAGATCCATGTCTCTCCTGTGCTGAGGACTCCAGAGCTGGGCATGGTACTCCATGAAGGGTCTCACCAGAGCAGAGTAGAGGAGGAGAATCACCTCCTTCAAACAGCCAGACACGGTTCTTTTGCTGAAGCTCAGGACATGTTTGGCTTTCTGGGCTGCAAGTGCACGTTGCCAGCTCATGTCCACCTTCTCATCCACCAATGTGATCTTCTGCAAGTACCAATTTTTCTCTTTATGAAGTTCAGTCACAGTCTTCTCTGATATTCCTTTAGATTTTCAGATGCCTTGGATACCTTTCTGAGATACTTGTTTAGCTCAGTGGGTGTACGTACCCCCCAGGAATCACTTGGTGTATGTGGATTCCTTTCCCGACTGCTCATGCCTGTATGAAACATGCAAATTGCCACTGTGCCAATAAAGCAGTAGATACGCTGCATTTTTCTCATGGTAAAGGTGGGAACTTCAGAAGATTCAACTGCCAGAGCTGCCTCATCCCACATTGTGAAAGCAGACCTCCACAGGTGTTGCTCGATGGCTTAGATCTGTAAGGAAGCACGGACCGTAAGCGCAAAGAGCAGAACACCAGGGTGTGCTCTCTGCAGGTCCCTTTTCTCTGCTTGTTCAAGTACGTTCAGGGCTCCGTAGTTGTGAGTAAGTAGGTTCACAAAAATGTTTCTGACCGTGGGAGACCTTGGCTTGTGCTGCTCAGAATGCCAGCACACGATCTCGATGTAAATTACAGCTTTTTAAATTTAGATAGCTCAGGCACTTGAAACCTCAAACACAAGTTTCTCAAATTAAGCATTTATTGGGGTGCCTGTGTGCACAGAAAATAGGAGTTCTTGTGTCCTCTGTGTTGAGAGAAACTTCAGTAGAGCACACAGTCGGCCACGGGCAGAGGTTTCATCCCACAGATGAGTTAATTTTCTAACTGATCCTGACAGTTAGACATGTGGGAGGTTTTTTTTTCCGGTTCATATTCTTTCAATTAAGTCAAGTCCAGCAGTGCTAATCCATCCACAGTTAGTTGTTTTGTTTTTCTCCATGCATCTTCCAGAAGAAAAATGTCTGCTTTTGAATGGTTACTGTTAATTGTATATTGTTTTACTTTCAACCCTAACATAATCTCCTGTTTGTTCTTCTTTGTCATGCTATGGGCAGCAAGGTGGGAGAAGTACTTCTGTATTACTGTTACTGTGAGGTGAAGGATCCAGAGAAGCTCTGTGCTTGGCAAAAGGCTCTGTGCCAGCATCTGCATCTCACTGGCAAGGTAAGGTTTTAAGCAATGGTTGTGTTCTCAGCAACAAAATGTCTTCTTTGCTTTGTTCAGGATGACGGGGCATGGGGAGAACCAAATGTTTTGCACCAGAAGGTGTTAGTTTCTTATGATTCTGTTAATAAAAGCAATCAGACCCATGAGAGTATCATTTAAATATTATTTAACAACTAGCCCTGCGAGGAAAAAGGAAATTGCATGTATCCCCTTCGATGCTGGGAAGCTTGAGTTACACAACAGTGAGTAAGCCTCTGATACATGCACAGCACACTGTGCAGACCCTCTCCTGTTTCCATCATTCAGACTGGTAAAGGTTTGGGGTTTTTTTACAGGAAAACAAGTATTTTCATCACTCTTACTGTCAAACAGAAAGGCCATTCAAACATGAGAACTTCTCAATCGCTTTTAGATAAAGGCAAGGATATGCAAGCGACATAATCATTGTTATCAACAGGGAGCTGCAGGCAGGTGTCCCTGTGAGGATTATCAGTCTGGGTTTATCCTGCAGCTAAAGGATATGTGCAACACAGCACAGCCTGAACACCAAGCTGGAGGTGCAGCACTGTGCAGCATGGATCTGGGCATGTTCCACTTAGCTGTTATGTGTATCACTAACTCCTCGGTGCACAGTGAGACCACTTCCAGGCAGAATCACTGCACCAAGTTGTCATCTATACTGTTAGGAATGAGAAGAGAGCAGATGACACCTTAGACCATACCACAGGATAGGAGTGCTCATTCCTGTACAGTCTTTGCTCTTTTCATTCCTGGCAGAGTAGCCCAGGGACGCGCGTTGGCTCATCAAGCTGACCTCTTGAGGCAAAGGCAAACTGGAGCCTTACAAAGCTGATGCTCTTAGGCTATCTGTGAGGAGAGGGATATTTCAAGAATGCAGCTCAGAGAAGTAGACTTCTTTTATCTTTGATGTATTTTCTTAAGTAGCTTTTTTTTCCCTCTGCTAATGGTAGGCACCTTCTCTCTTCTATATCAGCACAGGTCTTGGGGCGGATTATCCTGATGCATTCAGTTCTTTGTTTTTGCTCAGCTCTCTTGCCTGATGATTAGCATTTTTCTCCATGGTTGCTTTTTGCACTTTTTTTAGTGTCGTTGTGTTATTTGTTTCTTTAGTTTGTTTGCTTCCAAAGTCTCGAGGATAAGTACAGCATTTGCCTTTTCTACCAGTCTGTTTTGTATTTCTTTTTATTATTTTTATTATTATTATTATTCCTTGCCTCTTGTATTAAACCTTTTTTAATATTTTTCACCACTTCAGATTTTTGTTCATTTGTCAGTGCTGGAGATGAAATGACTCTCACTGAGATTTAATATTATATGCAGTATTATATATATTCACATTTTCTTTTTTATCTGTGTGAGTCATTGGGCACAATCCCATTGTTCTTCCTGAGGCAGACTTCCAGTCAGGAATTTTAATGCTGACTGCAGGATTTGCGTGTTAAGCAGTTAGCATTTCTCTGTCTATTGCATGAGCTTTTCCTTGAAATGGCTCAAAAGCAGGGACCTGGTTTTTTTTCCTATTTTATTTATTGTTGTCTTTATGTTCAACTTTACTATAACCCTCCCTTCCTCTTTACTTCCCAGGTACGAGTTGCTTCAGAAGGGATTAATGGGACAGTTGGTGGAAGCCAAGTCGCTACCAGTCTCTACATTGAAGCAATGCTTTCCCAACCTCTTTTCAAAGACATTTTGTGTCAAGAGGATTTCAAGGTATGCAAAAATAATGATGTCTATGTAAAAACGAATGCAAGGCATCTGTTTTTGGAGAAATAAGCAAATTGCTTCGTAGAGTATTACTTCTGCTCTAGCAGGTATGTTCTTCCAGCTCTGATCTAAGCCAAGGGGTCCTAACCTTACTTTTTTTAGATGTCTCTGACAGCTTTCACCAGCCATACCAGTGATCATAAGCAGTGTTAGTAGCTTTGTCAGCTATGGGTGCAACTGCTTCAGTCCCACCATTTTTCAACAAGCATTTACTCCTAATTTGATTGCAAAACCAAGGCATCACAATCTACACTTACTTGAGCAAACTATTCCCACTCTGATCTTCACCCTCATTTGAGCTCCTTGCCTAGAAGCCTGCTGGTTTAGGTTGATGCAGACTTTGGTTTTCATATAGGTGCACTGTCAGTCCCATGAATTGGATGTCTTCTAGAGGAAATACACAGGCAGAGTCAAGAGGCTTCTCCCTACTCCAGTTAGTGCCTGCTAACTTATGCTTGAGCCTGAGCCCATGTGCTGATTGCTGCCTTCAGGTGGTGATGGCAGCTGTGGCTGGCACCATTTGGCATTCTAGTACGCTTTTGCTTTGCTAATGCTGAAGGTGCTGGCTTCTCTGTGAGGAAGGAAAGCTGCTCTTTGATAGGTTTTTTTTCTTTTACACAGTTTTGTTTGCAGGGAGTACTGGTTTTTTTGGTTGCTTCCCCCCCCAATAACTAGAGCAAAGGACTTAGTGAAACTCAAATGTCATGTAGAGCTGCAGTGCTGATTCAGCCTTAGCTTTTTAACTGTCTGTTGTGCTTGGCTGAGTTTCAGAAGTAAATGTGACCTGTTTTTTGCAGTCATGTGTAGGTGCAAAAACAGAACAGGGATGGAATTTTACTTTGACCTTGGCAAAGCCTCCAACCCTGCATGATCTGTCTGGGCACCAACATTCATGCATTAGCACATGATGGTGTTTTCTGTCTCGGTTCCTACACGTGCTGTATACCCACATAAGTTTGGGGTTCAGCTCCTTGTGCCATAAAGACATGGGTGTAGAGGAGTGAAAATTGTGGTTGGGTCCATCAAAATGTTCATAGAATCATAGAATGATAGGGGTTGGAAGGGACCTCTGGAGATCATGGAGTCTGACCCCGTGCCAGAGCAGGATCACCCAGGGCTGGCCACACAGGAACAGATCCACAGCCTCTCTGGGCTGCCTGTTCCAGGCTCTGTCACCCTCACAGTAAAGAAGTTTGTCTTCATGTTGAGGTGGAACTTCCTGTGCTCCCGATTGTGACTATTACCCTTTGTCCTATCACATGGCACAACTGAAGAGACTGGCCCCTTCTACTTGACACCCACCCTTCAGATATTTGTGAATGTTAGTAAGATCCTCTCTGTCTTCTCCAGGCCAAACAGCCCTAGGTCTCTCAGCCTTTCTTCATCAGAGAGATGTTCCAGTCCCTTCATCTTTGTAGCTCTCCATTGGATTCTCTCGTATTTCCCTGTCCCTCAAACTGGGGAGACCAGAACTGAACACAATACTCCAGATCTGGTCTCACTAGGGCAGAGTAGAGGGGGAGGAGAAGCTCCCTCAACTTGCTGGACCCTTCTTTACGCACCCCAGTGGCCACTGGAGTTGCTGCAGACCGATCTCCGTGATAGGTGGGACAGTGCTGCACAGCACTGCACTTTTGTTCAGATGTTCATATGCTTGATAGTGCCTAAAGCACGCCTGAGACTCAGCCTGGCAGAAACTCTCGCTTGTCGCCTGCGGTGGGGTTTCCTACCAAAAAGGGCTCTCCGAGACCTCCCAGGGGGAAATCCTGCACTTGAGCTTGGTGGGTGGGGAGCATCGGACTCCACTGTTAACAAACTGTGATCCTGGCTGACCTCCTGTGTGTCTCTTCACACCTGTGAACCACTGTGGTTTGCATCACACAAGCCATGACTGGAAGCCTAGCTGTGCTTGGTCAGGGGCTGAAGAGAGCTGCAGAGCCCAGATGTGTCAACATGAGCTGTGTCTGGAGGAGGTTTCATAATGCTGTCAGAGTCAGCATGCTCTGTAGAGGCTTTGACTTTCTCACGACTGGTGCTAGTGACGTTGTTTCTGACTCAGAGCTGTTTTCCTTCCCAATCCTCATTGACTCTGTGCCCCATGCCAAATGGTGCCTGTGTCACCTGCAGGGTAGTCAGTGGGCTTAAGACTCCTGTCTGCCTGGTAGTGGTAAGGGTCCACTACCTAAACCTCAGGATTTTAGGGTGTGGATTTCAGCAGGAGAGACATTTCTTTTCTCAGACACACCTTCATATCCTAGTGGGTTGTAGAAATTAAAGTAATTTTAATCTTGACACCTTGCAAATTTTGGTGGATTGTTTTTCTGTTTAATTTCCTAGAGAAGCACAGGAGGAGCTCACTGTTTCCCAGACCTGCGAGTTGGAGTGTTCAAAGAAATTGTACCCATGGGCATTGATCCAAAGACAGTGTCTTACAAAGAAACTGGTGAGTTGATTTACTGAAAAATAAAGCCTCTCACCCAAGTGAGAGGTAAGTGAATAAAAAAACACCTTCATCAAAAATACTTCCTTCTGCAGAGTGGCCAGGACACAGGAGAAGTAAGAACAGAAATTGATTTCTTATTGCTAGTCAGAAGTTACTGGTGCGGGGATTTTACTGGCCCAGGTGTTGGTTTGCCAAGTGTTTAGCTGCCTCAAAAGAGACTTAGAATTTACTTGCTGTTTTGTGGGAAATGGTGATAGCTCCAATGACATCAAGCAGTGAACTCGCTTTGGAGTAGGGACAGTCAGTCAGGGAGCAAGTCACTGGACACCTGCTAAAGGCAGATGTAGGGTGAAACTGTGCATGATGGAGATTTCAATGCAGGAATTTATTCGTATTTGTTCTAACTATGCTGTAGGTGCTTAAGACTGTTCAGAAATTATACTGTGTAAAGAGCTCCAGTGTGCTCTCATTGTAGTTAGCTTGCAGGAAGAACCAAGCTGTATAGGAAGAGCTTTCCATGGAATCTTTCTGTGGATCCAGTGGATGCTTAGATTTTTTATTTGTTTTGTTTTAGTTTTTTAAATGCTAGAATTCTGCTGAAGCTGAGTATATACATGTTGCTCTGTTAGGGACTGCTGACTTGGCTTTACTTGTGTATAAGTATAGTATAAGTATATAAGTGTATAAGTATAAAGTGTATAAGTGTATATATATATATATATATATATATATATATATAGTATATAGGGCCTTTTATACTAAAGCAGAGACAAGTTCTCCATCAGGTTCACACCAGTTCCCTAACACAGGCTGCATTTGTTTTCTGCTACCTGGAGCTGCTTATGGTGGATTATGCCCAATCAGATGTTACTGGCTGTGCATCTGCCATGAGGACACTTAAGTAGGTGGTAAGCAGGAGCACAGCAAATAGCAATTAACAGAGCGGTTTGGAGCTCCTATTTCCACCAAGAGGTTTTGGTGGTGTTAAATTTCTACAGTATATTTTTGTGGGTTTTTTTCTGAGCACTGGAATGGTCTGCCCAGAGAGCCTGGAGAGTCTCCTTCGTCCCTTCCAACCCCTAACATCCTGTGTGATTCTGTGATTATCCCCCCCAGTTTGTGGGATGTATGTTTGGATATTTCTTTCCTTTTTTTTTTTTTTTTTTTTCCTCCTATTTTACAGCATTTTATGGAGATGGTTCCCATTACTCTGGCAGGTTGCTTGTAGAGTTATTTTTTAATAAGGTAAGCGATTTTGCTGGAAGAGGTTTTTTTTGTTCTTCAGTAGTTGGGAGTCTTAAGTCGTGAGTAGCCTGAAAGCTGAGAAACTATGTAAATGGAAGTTGTACTGAAGTAATACACACTTAAGGAAATTTTCCATTTTTATCAACAGAGTTTAATTGAAAAAACTGCATTTCTGTACACTTCTCTGTCTCTAAATGCAATGAAATATGATCAAAAGGAAGGGAAACATTTTTCATTCTTTTACAACTGTAAGAGTTGCTAGGGGGATATAACAAAGATCACAGAGACAGGCGCCTGTCTGCTGCTGCTTCTGTCACGTGGAACAGTGTTGTGTTTTCTTTCGTTTGCCAATAGGAAGCCAAACACAGTGGGTTGAATTGGGCCAAAAAAAATTTAAATCTGTGAACTGTCACAGAAAACTATTGTTGGGGAATCTGTATCATCAAGATATGTGTAATACTGTTTTATATCTGCTTCTCACTTCTTTCTCTTTTTTTTTCTTTTCTCCTCCCCCCCCCCCTTTTTTTTTGACTTTTTTTCTTTTTTTTTTTCCTGTTAAAGGAATCCATTTATCCCCTCAGGAATTTCATAGAGAAGTAGAACAGTATTTGTCTCAGGCAAATCAAGGAAAAAGTGATACCATCCTGCTGGACTGTAGGAACTTCTATGAAAGTAAAATAGTAAGTGTTCCTTGTGTGCTTCTTGCAGTGTCTTACAGGTGCTGGGGAGATGCATTTCACATTGTGAGGGTGTAGCCTGACTGGAGGAAGATATTCCATATTCAAGACTGACTGTAATAGGTGCAAAGTTCAGTTTAGTAGTGAATATTGGACACAAGCAGCAGAGGACCTGCTCAGAGACTCAGCATGGAGCCTGCCCAGATAACTGCTTATACAGCTGGGGGCAGGAAGAAGACAAAGTGGTCAGTACAACATTAGCAGTGAATACCATATAGTTTGAAGTAGCATTATTTGTACGGATGTTTTCCAGCATTTTTGCCTTGTCCCATGTACCATAAAGAATGGGAGCATCCTGCTGTCACACTCACCAGCCCCCCTGCACTGTCATCGCTCATCCTGTCTCTGACAGTTCTGTTCTGCTTAGCTCCCTCCTTCTGTGTTTGTATGAGGAGATGTGCTGTGTCCAGAACCTTCTTACAGATTTTAACAGAAAGTTTGATGCATAAGTGCAGCTGAAGAACTGCCTAAAGCAGCTGCAGTGAGCTCAGTTTTCTGTCTCAAAGGCTTGTTACTTCCTCTAATTCAAGGCACAGGCATCAAGACTGCTGGTAACCAGTTGCATGACCATCTGTTGTTGTTGTTGCAGGGGCATTTCCAGGGCTGTCTGGCTCCAGATATCAGGAAGTTCAGCTATTTTCCCAGCTATGTAGATGAAAACCTGGAGCTTTTTAAAGACAAGCGTGTCCTGATGTACTGCACAGGAGGGATTCGTTGTGAAAGAGGCTCTGCTTACCTACGGAGCAAGGTGAGATTTCATTCTGAGGGCACAAGTGTCAGGGAATTGAGACCCCTTTAAGGGCACCTGTCCTTTTGCTGGTAAATTCTTACTGAGCACTAACTGCTTAATGAGCAGGTGGGGAGATAACTGTCTCTGACGCACACTTGCCTCATGCTGTCTGTCAGGGATGTGGGTAGTTAAATGCAGCTCAGGATGATCTGCATGGACTAGTGTCAACAACATTGGTTGCTCCGTGAAAATAAATACATAATCCATTTGCTGAGAAGAGGTATCCTAAGTCTGCCCTGCCCATAGTAGGCAGTGTTTTAGGAGGGCTTCAGAGCATTCTGCAGTGTTTCCATGAGCTCTGTCTAGTTTATGCTCTGTGGTCATTACTGCACAGCTTGAGCTTCTCACAGTGGTGAAAATCAGCCAGTCAGTTTAAATCCAGCACACTGTATTGTTCTGTTTGTGCTTTCCATCCTAATCTTCTCCTGAATCTTTCCCTTGAGGAGCAAGGGAACAGCACACATACATGCTCTACAGAGGTTTCAACCTTGGGGTTTGTTATTTTGGTGGGGTTTTTTTTGGGTTTTTTTTTTGTTTTTTGGGGTTTTTTTTTTTGTGTTTTTTTTGTTGGGTTTTTTTTTCCTCTGCTGCACCAGTGTGAACCCTGAAAAATTCTGCTCCTGCTGGTATCGCACTGCACAAAACCAGAATAAGAAGTGGTTCACAGAGGTTCAAAAGCATTTGATATGTGATGCAGCAAACCTCCCTCAGCTGAGAAGGTTACCAGCCTTCTTTTGACTGTAACATTAAATTGGTTCATGTCAACCTTGTGGAGCTGCCCCATAATCCCTGGTGCACTGCTTAGCATTGTAGCTGCACATGGTGCCATCTGATGGTCACTGAGAGGCTGCTGCTTTTCAGTGACCCCTGGTGTTAGCAACATTTGCTTTGGGAACTCTGGCACACCACCACTGCTGTTGTCTCCTTCAGCTTTTCTGCTAATATGCTTTAAACAGGCAGTGTGCAGAGAGGTTTACCAGCTAAAAGGTGGAATTCACAAGTACCTGGAAGAGTTTCCAGATGGATTCTACAGGGGGAAGCTGTTTGTATTTGATGATCGTTACGCCATTTGTTCCAATGAAGATATCATCTCAGGTAGGACTAGATACTGTAAGTGCAGAAGGCTGGGAAGCTACTGGCAATCGTTTCCACAGAGATATGCAGAATAGGGGCAGCCAAAATGGTCTGTGTAGTTCTTCCTCATACTTGCTTTGATCTTCCCGTGCCATCACTTTTCACAATGATTATCAATGCTATGGCTTTAACACATACAGCAGAAGTGAGAGAAAAGGGGGTCACTAAACAGAGTTCCCTGAAACTGGAGCAATGAAAGGAAGCATTCCCTGCAGAACATCTGCTGTTACGAGCCATCTGGAGATGTATGTCAAGCACTGCTGCTGACATTGCCCACAGGTGGCTCACAGTGCTGATCAGATGGTGGTTAGCCAAGTGACAGAAGGGGTTAAATAGTTCTGCTGTCAGCTGTTCTCTGCTCCAGTGGTCTCACAGAACATCAGCATAGATTGCCAGGCACTGGGAGAGTGGTGGCACTAAGCTCTACAGCACTTTGCTATTTTCATGCTTTTAAAATTTTCTGTAGTCTGTAGAATTTCAATGACCTCTAACTGTAGTTGTCAAGAACACTGCCGTGTCTCCTGGCTGGTGTCGCTCTTCAGATAATGCAAATGAAATGCCTGTTTTCTTCTTCTCAGTTGCCAGGTACAAGTAGATGGAATTTGGGTCTAGCCTTTTTTAGGCAGCAGTGCTGTTTTTACTCTGGGTAATGTTTTGAGCGTAACCTGCCATTCTTCCTCTGCAAGTACTGTATGCATCTTGAAGGTGCCTGCTGTAGAAACAGAATGTACTCTGGATACATCACAGCCATCCCTACAGAACCTTCAAGGGGAAGGGTTGGGGTAGGCACCTTCTTGATGAACAGCTAAACCAGGCTGTAGCTTTCAGTTAAAGGGTTAAAACAAGGACTGCAGCTGACTCCCCGTTTGCACAAGCCATTACTTTTAGGTGGAAGGAATACCCATGGCACGCTCTTCCCCAGCAGGCAATGTTTCTATGTACCTGCATATCTGTCTTCTCTTGGCAATGAGAATTTTTAAATCTAATTGGAACACTAGTAAGCACTTTTTCCTTTTCCTGAGAGACACCTGTCCTAAGGTTTTCACATCAAAATCAGAAAAATTTAGGTTGTAAAAGATCAAGCTAAAGCAGGAATTAAAAACTTGGAAGACAATAGAGAGCCACGTAAATGAGAGATTGCAGCCCCTTGGTGCCTCAGAGAACCTTCTGCAAGGGGGACAAATTGGGCAATGTGGGTGTTAAACTTTTTCTTTTCCTCCTCCCTCCAGCATGCAGATACTGTGGGACACTGTGGGACCAGTATAAACTTTGTTCGAGCCAGCACTGCCGGCAGCTTGTTCTGGCATGTCCAAGCTGTCGCAACAAAGGTCTTACAGCTTGCTGTCCTGTTTGTCAAGAGAAAGAGCTCAAGGTGAATTCAAGGGCTTCAGGACAGACACTTAAGGAGGAATGTGAATGTACAAGGAGACGGCCCAGGGTACCCATTGAACATGCCTCGCAAAGGACGCTGGACACAGGAAAAGATTAATCTGTTTTGTTAGCTAATCGGACACGTGCTAATGCGAAAGGCTTCTATAAAAAGATCCCTGTCTGTTACTCAGTTAGGTTTGGCAATCACGACAGTGTGTCGGCTTGGAAAGTCTTGTTCATATGCTGCCTTTAAGCCTATAGTGTGCCCTGAAAACCATCTACTTGACCGTGACTTACCAGAGTGCCCAGCCATCACCAGCATGACAGGATTCCTCTCTATGAGTACAGTCTTGTGGCGTGGCCTCTACCATGGGGATTTTGGAGCGGAGTATGTGCAATGGCACACCGCTGCTCACAATTCAAAAGAAATTAAAGGGAGATAAGAACAATTCCAGTACTTTCCTCATGCATGGAGATGTTTCTGTCTGACCTCTCCGCTGATCATGTATTGATTTCAATAGTGCTAGGAAGTAGCAGGGGTATCAGTGGGGTGTCTGTACCTGACTGGATTAGAGCTGATGATAACTTTCCACGTATGCACCATCTGCCTGTGTCTCTTGCTCTATACCAGGGAGAAGCAAGGAGTAGTGACCCTAAGTCAGTGACTTGACTCGCGTAAAACTGTCTGAAGGCAGCCTAAGGATCCCTCCTGCAACTGGAGCAAAGCCCCACAGATACTGTCTGCCCATATCTACTTGTGTGTGATCGTCAGGATGGACAGTTCCTACACTGGCCCAGGTTGCCCAGAGAGGTGGTTGATGCCCCATCCCTGGAAACATTCAAGGTCAGGTTGGACGGGGCTTTGAGCTACCTGGTCCAGTTGAAGATGTCCCTGCTTACTGCAGGGGGTTTGGGCTAGATGACCATTAAGGGTCCCTTCCAACCCAAACCATTCTATGATTAACAGCAAAAGTAATCCTCATTCCAATGCTTTGTCTCCCTGGGAACTCTTGTTTCCCTCAACCTCTCCATGAAATTTCCAGGGCTCAGCTCTGCTTGCAGTAGGAAAAAGCAATAGCCCGAAGCATGTTGGGTCATTCTCATGACTGGAGTGCTGCAATAGATGGCTGCAAGCTCTTCGGAAGGAATAGGCAGGGAAGGAGGGGTGGTGGGGTGGCTCTGTGTGTTAGGGAGTGTTCTGATTGTACAGAGAAGGGCTAGAAAGAGGATCCAGGGAACTACAGGCCTGTCAGCCTGACCTCAGTGCCAGGGAAGATTATGGACCAGTTCATCTTGGGTGCACTTGCACAGCACATAGAACACAACCAGAGGATGAGGTCCAGCCAAGAGGGGTTCATGAAGGGCAGGTCCTGCTTAATGAACCTGATCTCCTTCTTTGACCAGGTGACCCACCTAGTGAATGAGGGAGGGTCTGTGAATGTTGTCTACCTTCAGTAAGGTCTTTGACACCATCTCCCCCAACATCCGGCTGGAGTAGCTGGCAGCTCGTGGCACAGACAGCTACAGTCTTCACTGTGTTAAAACTGACTGGAGGGCCAGGCCCAGAGGGTTGTGGACAGAGCTAAATCCAGCTGGCGATTGGTCACTAGCGGTGTTACCCAAATCCATGATTTGGATGAGGGGATTGAGTGAACCCTCATTAAGTTCTCAGACAACGCCACATTGAGCAGGAGCATTGATCTGCTTGAGGGCAGGAAGGCTCTGCAGAGGGATCCCAACATGCTGGTTGAATGAGCCAAGGTCAGTGGGATGAGGTTTAACAAGGCCAAGTGTTGGGTTCTGTGCTTGGGTCCCAACAATCCCAGGCAATGCTCCAGGCTTGGGGAGGAGTGGCTGGAAAGCTGTCTAGCATAAAAGGACCTGGGATTGCTGGTTGACAGCCAGCTGAACATGAGCCAGCAGTGTGCCCAGGTAGCCAAGAAGGCCAATGACATCCTGGCCTGTATCAGGAATGGTGTGGCCAGCAGGAGGAAGGAAGTTATTGTGCCCCCGTACTCAGCACTGGTGCGGCTGAAGCTTGAGTACTGTGTTCAGTTTTGGGTGCCACACTATAAGAAAAGACATCAAGATGCTGGATCGAGTTCAGAGAAGGACAAGAGAAGCTGGTGAGGGGTCTGGAAAAAATTACTTATGAGGAGCACCTGAGGAACCTGGGGTTGTTCAGTCTGGAGGAGGCTGAGAGGAGACCTTATTGCTCTCTACAATTACCTGACAGGAGGTTTTAGTGAGGTAGGTGTTGGTCTCTTCTCCCAGGTGACTAGTGATAGGACAAGAGGAAATGGGCCTAAGTTGCACCAGGGGAGGTTTAGGTTGTCTATTAGGAAAACTTTCTTTACTGTGAGAGAGTGGTGAGGCTTCGGAACAGGCTGCCCAGGGAGCTGGTGGAATCACTGTCCCTGGAGGTGGTCAAAGAACATCTAGATGTGGCATTTCAGGACATGGTTTAGGGGTCATGATACTGTTCAGTAGACAGTTGGACTTGATGATCTTGAGGATCATTTCTAACCTTAGTGACTCTATTCTATGAAATTGAGACACACAGAGAGAGGACCACAGAGACTGACAAAATTCCAGCACTGGAACTGGCACTGCAAGTGATGCTGACATGTGCATAAAGCTGTAAGGAGACTGCAAGATCCTTTATCCAAGCTAAATAATTCAAGATTTGGGGAGCACTTGTGCTTTGTAAGCATGGGTTGAGTTTTTCAGAAGATCTGAGATGTTTATGTGATTTACAGCTCCTGCTGGTGGAGAAATTTGTCTTTGAATTTGAAGGGGTCCATAGCATGTGAATTCAGAATGCTTCTCCGCAGGCTGCTTTGTGTGCCTGATGCTGTAGAATGTACAGAAAGGTTTTATTAATAATGCAGCAGATGTGTCTTGGCTGAAAAACCTCTTTGAGACCGACTGGCATTCTTGGTACTAAATAGTGGTCAGGATAGGAAATCAAAGTCACTTCCTGGTGTGTTGGGGATTTCTACTGGCAACTGCTTTTAAAAGCAAGAAAACAGTTTACTCAGGTTTCTGCAGTTGCTTAGTGACAGTTATTTAGGGCAATGTTATTTTCATAGAGATTGTAACTTTCTTACACAGTGCTATAAATTCAGCAAGGCCTCACGGCTGGCTTGGCTGGTGACTTAAAAGACAAGGGCATTGGTTCTATTAAAGCCATGGCAAGCATTTCTTACTTCCAGTGTTGCTATTGTGAAATCAATGGTTCATCAACTTGTCTTTATTCCTTTCATGAAGCAGAACTTTGAAACTTACGAATGTCTCCTTTGAGAATCTTTTTAGGATGGTATTTACTACGAAATAATAGTAAATCTTATGCACAGTCCACACTGGAGAAGGAATTGGAAAATTCCCATCAGTAGCCACCTTCAGCAGAAGTCTAAGCAGCAGCTGTGGTCCCTTGGCATCCTGCCTACCGAGCTGTGCCGGTCAGTTAACCTCTGTGCTTTTGAGGACTGGAATGTTTGTGGAAAACCATATGAGATCGATTTACAGGCCTGGTCTAGAGCACTGATGGGAGTGCCCCAGCTTGCATATTACGCTCTCTTCTCTTCATGTATTAAGACTAAAAAAGAACACGATTTTGTATTTCAGTCTATCAGCAAGTCTGGAACACTGCAATCTATTTGGAAGACTGTTTCTGGATCACTTAACAGTACAGAATGGCAACAACTATATTTTATATGTAAACTTTTGAAGCTCCTATAATGATAAATAACCTTTAGTACTTCCATTGTAATTTTTTAAGTACTGCACAAATACTCTTGACCTGTTATGTTGGAGATGCTTCATTCTACAGAGGTAAATGCTGAAACCTAGCTATCTGCCTGCCACATGGTAAAGCTGGATACAAGGCACAATTCTCCTGAGAGCTCCTGGCAGCTGGAGATTGTACCCCAGAGGCAGAGAGAAGTCATGGGGCCTCTTCTGTTCCTTGCTGCACTAAAGCAAAGGACAAGAAGGGTTTGAGGTGTACAGGTAGAGGTCCATAAAGCCAGGTTCCCTCTGCCGCAGAGAGAGGAGAATGGGGTAAGAGACATCCTTAGCCTCCCTCCTGCACATTAGCTCATGAGCAGCTTCTGTATCCTGGCTTCTGTATTAGTTTTTTCAGATTTATACAGATAAGGAATTGCTGTGTGATGGGATCCAGGGCCCTCTGTGCAATGCCTGAGAGAAGGCAAGTTAGCTCCAGGAGCGGTGAGTTAAGCAGGATTGGCTGTGGCTGTCAGATGCTGCAGTCAGCTGATGGCTTTTTCCCCTTTTCCTGGAGAGCTGCTGGGACAAACAACAATCCATTTGCTCCTAAACATCACTGTTTTGTAGCTCCTTTGCTGCACAGCTTGATGCCTTTCAGCACAAAGCCTGATGCCTCTCAGCACAGCTCTCGGCTTTAACATACATCTTTCAGCAAAGCAGCTCTGTAAGGATCAGCTGAGGAACCTGGAGTGATCCTGCCAGATTAACCTATGTTTGGGCTGTGTGGTTAATTTAGATGCTGCTACCCTGAGACAGGACAAGATTCTTGCCTTTTATTTTTATTCCTTCATTCAGGAAAAAATGCTGTTGTAGTATCCATAGTAGTGCTGCTTGTTCTGCAGATGCATCTGCTTGCATGCCCGGGTTTCTTGGCACCATCAGGATTTCCCAGGATAAGATCCATTTGTGTTCTTCTGAAACCACGAGAAGAGGTGAGCCTTTACCATGCAGATCTGAGCAGATGGCTCAGCTGAAACTGTGTGGCCTGGGTTTGATGATGTAGTTGACCATTTTGAAGTCTTCACAGTGCATATGGAAGAAAAAGGCTGTCTGCCAATTTTTTTTTTTTTAATCTATTTTCACGTATTTTTCTTCTGTGTTCATTTTTCTGATACAGAATTTGCAGGGTGGGGGGGAAGAAGCTATAGCAAAGCATTTTATTTGACATCACTGGCGCATTTATTAAGATTTGAAGAGCAACAAATACGTTTCCCACACTGCTGAAAGTGTTTCTCCGCTTTGTTGGTCAGAGCTAAATCATGGGTGGTATTTGTGAACAAGCTCTGAAGAAATCTGTGGGACTTTTGCTGGAATATGTGTAAAAAAGGTTGCAAAACTTCAATCTTAACAGATGTGTACAGACAGATTTCTAGCAAGTGAGAACATTTTCTAGGACACGTTGTCATCAGACCAAGAATACAACTTCAGTATGGTAATGCTTCTGCCAGGAGACTCTTCCTACTGCGCAGGATCCCACCCACATTAACAGCGGGAGTTTTGGATGGAGTAGTACTGGGTCACAGCTACTGCCTGTCGGGGAGCTATGCAAGCCTGTGGGGAACTCCTCCCAGGAGACTGTCAGAAACCCTCAGACTGTGTGCAGGGTGTGTTCAGGGCTGGGGTATTGCCTCAATAGCTCTTCTAGGGCACAACATCTACTGTCACATTACTGGGGGATGGCAGTAAAAGAAACAATCCCTAGCAGAACAAAATTTCATTAATGGATGTGGTCATCTAGACAAATCAATTGAAGGGAGTGAATTTTACTTGTCTCCATTGGATATCTGGACATGTGCTTTTAATATGGGGAAACTGAAGGGAGTGGGGATTAGGAGAGAGGGCTCTGGTTTGCTGATCAGTTTGGCCATCTCTGTGGGGTTAGGATTTGCATCACATGTCTAACGGTGACTGTTTTCTTCAGACGTGCATCAGTCAGAGCGATGTTAACTCATCCTAGACTGCTCAATTTTTGAGACCATTTTATAACTGGTGGCCTTAAATTCCATTTAATCATGGGGACGAGATCAATTTTTTTCTAAGAAACACAGGGATGCATTTGAAACAGCATTTCCAATTCATTGACTCAGAAAATGTTGATTTAAAAAAAAAAAAATGTAATTCACAGTTCTTGAAATTAGCCATGTTTCCAGGTAGTAGAAGTGCTTGTTAAACTAGTTGCTCCTTTATAGTTAGTTGAGATCAATTTGGAAAAAAGAAAATAAAGTATTTTTTTAATACTTCTACAGTTTGTGTGGCAGAGTTATCTCTTTCACTCATACATACCCCATCCTAACTGTATGAAACACTGTGCAGGAATTTTATAGAAAAATTAGGTCCCAGGTTAATTAAGAGTCACTTTTACACTGGGATGTTCTCTAAACTGTGATTGCATAAAATTGGCAGGTTGTTACTGGCTTAAACATCTTCCAACTCTACAGAAAACAACAACAGTCCTACTGGATAAAATCTCCCAACTACAGCCACTAGTTAATTTAAACTGTTAGTGCATAAAACAGAACCGAGGCACCACAAATACTCTGTCAAGGCACTTATTGCCTCTAGGTTTCCACAGTGTAGCACACCGGGAGTGACCTCCATAGCCAGGAACTACACTCCAGTTCTGCACTTGGGAAAAATAGGCCCGTTCAACTCCGCAAGTCTTCTCTTCCTCACTGAAAAAGAAGATGAAGAGGAGTCAGTCATGGCAAGGGGAAGATGTGACTGGCAGGCTTGGCTTACCCGCTGTGGAAAGGAGCCGAGAGATGTAATTTCTGCCAGGGAAGAAACAGGATAGCATCAGCTTCTGAATTCCAGCTTTAAGCAGCTCACACCACCTTACCCAGTTTAAAATCAAGGGAGGTAAGATGAGGTTTCTGTCCCTATGAATCTTTAAGGCCAGAAGCCTTACCTCCCTTATTGTACAGTCAACGTATATCACACAGTTTGTCTTTGACTTTGGCCAAAGCATCATCTGATGCTGACTGATGTAAAGACAGCGGCCGATGGATGACACAGCTTTCCCTTTGCTAGTTTTTCGAGGTTGCTATTTCAAATTTAAAAAAAAAAAAATAAAAAAAAATTCTACCTCATTTCTTATCTTAAGCCTCCAGCCCTCTGGTTAACAAGGGAATGCCTTCCCATGGTTAACATGGGGAACACAGTCTCATTTCTACTCTTAAAGTTGATTTACAGCTCTCACAGCTACATTTATGATGTTTCAAAAAATGTATGTGAGGGAAAAAAAGAAGAAGAAAAAAAAAAAAGGCATAGAGAGGATGCAGAAGTTAGCTCATGAGGATGAATGTAAAAGCCTTAATAGCTGGTTCATACAGAGCATCTTGGAGAAAAGAAGCTACAGGACTACAACCAAGTCCTGGTAGCATCAGGTGATGGTAGGCAAGAACACTGGAGCAGAGCACAAGCAGAGAGCTATTGCTGACAGGGAGGAAAAGAAAGCTTTTTCTATACTTATACATTGTCCAGGTGTGGAGCTGAGATGCTATTGCCAGAGACCATCACACCGATGAATACGAGCTGCAAACAAGAACCAAATCAGACAAAAATGCAGATCTTAATGGTCAAAGAAGCAAAATGCACAACTGTTACATGAAGGCAAGTTGTGAATTCCTCCCCTTACAGCAGAAGCAATAAAAACACTAGATCCAAATCTTCCAGCTGATTACTTTGTATGCCAAGTGCTGCCTGGTCATCAACACCCTTGCTCTGTTCCAAAGGACAAAAAGTAGCAAGCCTTCCCTGGTGCAGCTCTCTGGAGACTGGGAATGCAGCCGCAGGCAGAATAAATATGCAGTGAACTGTACTGGTGAGTATTCTGTGTGGTCACTGAAGAACTGGCACATACCTTGGCTGTGCACCCTAGGAACGCCATACGTACTTCCTGAAGCAAGTTTGATATTTTGGTTTTTAATTTATTTTTAAAAGAGCATATTTATCATCTGTCTAAATATGGCAGACACTTAATGCTGTTTTTCTGTGGCATCTAAACCTGAAGTTGATTCCTGAAGGGATAGAAGACCCTGGCTGTGGTGAACCATACACAGATTAAAAGACATGGTTTCTGTTTTCCACCATTTCATCATGTCTGGCATTTGTATGTCAGGTCTTTTCTCAGAACCTGCCTGTAAGCCCTTGCTTTCTAGTGGTGTCTGGCAGAACTCAGCAGTGCTAGTGGTGGTGGTGGAGCGTCCCTGGGAGCCTCCAGCCCAACCTCCTGCTCACAGCAGGGCTCTGCCTAGCACTGGGTCAGAGCAGCTGCTGCCTCTGTCCCTCTGACTCTTGCAAACCCTCACCACCCTGGGGACCATGTTCTTCCTAACATATAAAAATGACAATCTGCAAACTTCTGCTTATTCCTCCCAGATACATTGTCTGCTGCTGCCAAGAAGGGGGTTGTAACCACCCTGCCCATGCAGTTAGGAGCTCAGCCAGGCTGGTACGCTGGCTGCATTCAATACTGCTCTGCTGGCCTGATTTCCAGTGTTCTACAGCAGCCTGTAGCCAAGCAATGGAAAGTCTGCCGCTTGCATCAGCTGAAACAGCAAACCAGTTTGCAGCTGGTTTGCCCATGTTTTGCTTCACGAGCACTTTTGTTGCTTCATTGAGAGTATAAAGATAACTCAAAGCCATGTGGCTTCCCACCTCTCCCTAGCAACACTTCAATATCTTCTGCTGAAGGAGATGAGCCAAGTACCACTGCCTTCAAAGTTCAACTCTACTACTTTTCATCTCCTTGTTAAAGTGGGAATGAAGCTGTAGGCAGACAAGAAGTTGGCAGGAATCGTAAGTGCTGGCAGCTCACAATCCACGTTCCATATGCTGTATCACGCGCCGTACCAAGGCACGTTAGCAGCTCTCACTCTTTTCCAACAAGACCTGCTGTTACTGCCAAAACCACTGTCTCTTCTGGGAGTTTTAGCTGCCCAGTGGGTCCAGGTTTGGGGCACAACCCACTGCTTTGCCAAAGCTGCATTAGGGAAGCAGTCAGTGAAGACTGCTTTCCTCCTTGAGGGGTAGGGCATCAGCAGGCCCTTCAATAGGTGGTTTCTAATTCAAGCACATCCACCAGAGCTTTCAAGTGAGTAGTTCTGCCCTTCTGCCACCATGAACTGCCCACAGACTGAGGGCTTGCACTCCCTGGATTGCAGCCAGCCCAACTCACCTAGGTCATTGTTATTCATCATAGCATTGGAGGCGCGGAGCCGGGGGCCTTGCTGAGTGAAATGGTACCCAAACTTCAGTAGAGAAGTGTTTTTTTCCAAAATGTCTGCAATTTCCATTTCTACTTTGTTGCCCAACGGCTGGCTCTTTTGAAAACAAAAAACAGAAAAGCAAGCTGGTCAGGTCAGAAAGTGATTCACAGCAAACACTTAGATCTGCCACCTCCACCCCTTCCCTCCTTCTTTGGACCTGCTGGTCCATTTGGTATTCCTGACTTGGAGCTGGTGAAACAGACCACTGGCCTGATCCTGGTACAACCGAGTGGTTCCAACTTCTCCAGCAGATGTTCCCACAAGTCTTCTTGCTCAAAGACATTTCTTACACAGATTTACAGCTACGAGACATACGGAGAACTATGATCTTGAACTCCCAGTTACCTCACCCTGAGCTCGCTATAGCTCAGCTGCTTCACTACTACCCTCTGGGTTTCTGGGGGGAGCTAAACATGCCACGGCAACTCTCCCACTGCACACTACAGAGCTCTCCTCTCTCTCTTGCATTGTAGAAAAGACCTCATTTTTACTAAGTAGACATTTAAGTCCCCACAAAAGCTCAGAGCAGGCTGTGATATTGGACAGGTGCATCACGGCACTTCAGAGCAGCACCAGAAACAGAAAGCCGCGTGCACTGCCACAGCCTTTGTTAATCACTGCAGGTCATCGCAGATACTGCTTGGGAACTGCAGCAGATACAAGGGGCTGAAACCTCTCCAAAGCAGCCTGGCAGTGGTGGTGGGCTGCCTCCCTCCACCTTGACCAGCTACTCAGTTTCCCAACCCCAGGACACATTCACTTGATCAGAGCTCCCGCTCGCGCGCGCTTTACCTGGTTGTCAATGCGCAGCTCCACGAGCGACGTGTTGCCCTGGAGCGCCTCCACAACAGCCAGGATCCCCGACCCAGAAATGAAGTTTGATTCCACATTCAGGCTCTTCAATGTGTTATTGACCTTCAGCATTTCTGCCAGTGCCTGTGGGCAGAGGTGGGTGGGAAGAGCGGGCAGGGGCAGAGCACCCTGAAGCAGCAGGGCTGCATCTCCCCTCACGTCCGGAGGGCACCAGGAGGACCCCACATGCAGAGCAGTTCCACTGCCACCAGATGGGAGAGCTCTGTGTGGGGTGAAGGGGGTTCCCTCCTGTTGCAGGGGGATTCTTGAATGTGAGCATGCTGGAGGCCACAGCAAAACCTTGTACGGAGAAACCCTTAGGGCCACCCAAAAAGGCAACAGGCCACAACTGTGTGCCAACTTCATCTGTCCCTCTTTAAAGCCAGTGACAGCAGGGATGCTGCCTGCCTGCATTGCTCCTGTGTGGGACTAAGATGTTTCCCACCACAGCAGGCAGAGAGAGGAGCACCTGCCTTGAACAATAAGGGACTCTCCACATCCAAGGTATCTTCCCAAGTGGCATCACAGTCATATTAATCACTTTTGCTTCCCCAAGCTGGTAAGACCAGAAGTAGGCTGGCACAACTGCAGCCCCCCACTTGATCTGATCTGATGATCTCATTTCATAAGCTGCATGGGAAGACCCATCTAAGCCATGAAACACAAGGACCAGAAGGTGTTGGCAGGGCTGACCTGCACCCACTCACACAGCCCCTGGCTCCACGGCTCCCTGAGCCTTGCACAGTGCCCCACAAGCCCTCAGACAGCGACAGTGCTGCCTGCACAGGCATCTACCCCAGTCCAGAGTGACTGATATAATGTGAGGGCTGTACTCACCCTCTAAAAAGAAGCTTTTTTCTAACAGCAAACTGGTGTGCACACGTATGTGGAGATAGGCAGGGCTAGCCTGGGCGAAGAACAACAACTGGCTGCAATGGTACTGGAGCAGTGTACAAGGATGCAGCCTAGAAGGCAGCATGAGGGCCAGGCAAAATACCTAGCACCTCTCTGTATTCCCACCGATTTTTAGGACCCCTAGCAACAGCCAGAGAGACCCACAGAATCCAGAGCCAAAGCCAGAATCACCCACAGAGGCCAGGCACCTGGAATACAGAGTCCTGCTGCTGCACAAAGGAGTGAGAGCCGGAGCAGAGGCACGTGAGGGGAGGGACAGGTGCGTTTGCACCAACAGGAGCAAATGGGGTGGCCCTGAAGTGAGGCAAATCGAGAGAGAGACAAACTGCTTTTAAAGAATGACACTTGGAAGTCAGTTCTTATCTTGTACTCCTTTTCCAGGAGATCCTTGGGGATGAGTATGGGACCAAATGGGATTAAAAGCTGATGTACTGAAACCTCATTGGCTGAAAAAGGAAGCAAAGGAACCAAAACCTGTCACTGGCTTTCACTGGGGCTCCTGAAACTGAAGCACCTGCACCGAGTGACAGAGGTGCATCATGTGCCAAACAGCCCATAAGGTGCAAAAGCAGTCAGTCAGGGACTCAAAAAATACCATGTCCAAGAACAGCTCCTGTCACAAGTCTATGACAATGAGCTGATAGTACTTACACAGGCAACAGGGTCGTTGCTCCGTGTCCCAACTATACTGAACTTCTTCACATAGGTGTTGTTTTTCAATGCTTCCGCAAAAGCTTTTAAAGTTGGTATGGGAATATTCTGCAACAAGAAATGCAGAAAACCTCTGTTAGGGCACCATCTGTGAAGGAATACGCAATATATTCAAATAATACTTCACATTTATTATCAAGGCCAAATCACCAAATGCACTGAAGTAATTCAGGAAAGGGGGCAATAAATGTTCTTACAAGTTCTCTAGCTATAATCAGCATGGCCTAAGGAGCATGGCAATGTCTTTATCCTATTTCCCACTCAATTGATAGCTCACTGTCTTGATTGAAGCTGCAATGCATCTGTTGTTTAATTGCCCAGAAACTCATCTACTTCCAAATGCAGGTGTTATAGGGATGTATGTAACTAGGATCCATGAGCTGACAAAGTACTGATCCTGTGCTTTGTAATACAAATGACAGCACTGAGAAACATAAGTGTCATGTCATTTCCACCTATGGGGTCCAATCCAGAAAGACTTGAAACCATCTGCTTGTAGTACAAACCACAGAGACCTCTTATTGCTTTATACAACTTTCAGGCTGCTACTTGCCGTTCTAGGTCTCAGCCCAGAAAATAAATCCATGCTGCTTATTTTAGATCCTACAAAATGAGTATTCTTCCCTTCTCGGACATTTCAGGTACCCTTTTCATATGAACAAATTTTCACCTGTCCGAAATTTTAAGTGGTATCCTGAGCTTGGACCTCTTGCCACACCATCTGGATCCCACCATGTGGAATCATCTACAGTCAAACCCACCTGTGGAGCCATAATCTGAAGCCCAGCAGCTTACCACTTCCAGCACCACTCCCTAGTTCTCCAAACCATGCCCCAAAGTCCTGAGTCCAACACTCAAAAAAAGCATCAGCCTGCCAGATCCTCAGCCTGGTGTCCTCAAGGGATGTTCAGGAATAAACAAAATAAAATACATGGAAGTAAAAATCTTTTCATTATAGAACAGTGCAGGTGGCATGGCACAAGTGTTTTTAATGTGCACATGCAGTTAACCACGTTCTTGCTATTTGAACATGACATCATTCAACAGATCCCGTAAGATGAGGATCCTGGAGTCAGGAGGGACAGATGGGAATTTTATTTTTTAGTACATGTATGTGTCCCAGAGGCAACAGAAAAAGTGTCCTAAATTGCTTTCTACAGAAATCAGAAAGGATTTGTGAGGAATCTGAATCTGTGGGGATCCCACAGAAGAGATGGGCGGGAGATGGGACAGGGCTACCTGCAAGAAGGGAGATTTCTTCATATTTTCATGGCCAAGTGTCATGAAGCCTTTTTCCTCCTACCACTTTATGTTACATAAACAGCCCCTCCACCGAATGAAACCATTAAAGCAACCTGAAATGTCTTTAATCAGACATGCTGGAGACGGGTCTCCCAAACTTCCCTCAACACCGCTCTGCTCTTCCAGGCACCTGTAGGAGTCCTCCTGCTACTAACATCACACTGTCACCCCTAGCAGGTAACAAACAACCTGCTGCCAAAACAGAAACAGGAAGCACTGCTGTTTCTTGTCTTGCTGAACACAGTGTTACGATGCTAGTCACTGCAGCAAAACCAACTTGGTCTCTGCCTTCTGTGTGTCAAATGTTTGGTCCCGCTATTAAGAGGGGAGAGTAGAAAGGAACAAATACCATAATATTGTTAAGGTTGACTTCCTCAAGGTCAGGATCATTGCTCTGTATTCGTTTCAGAGTTTCCTCCACATCCGTTGAGTTTGGTTCCTCATCAGGAACCGGCTTGTACTGTGTGGGCTTAATCACACCTGCAAGTGAAAAGCAAGATGTGTGAAACTGTAAGCACCCTGAGCAGCAGCATGTTCACTTTGTGTGCCCTCCTCTTCCAGAAGCAGTCGTGGGAGATGGAAGCATGACCTGACAACCAGACAGAAGACGAGAGACTGAACAAGCTCGTATTAGCTCCAGCTATGCCCACGTGCATTCAGAAACACTCCCCTGCACTGGGGCCAACCAGCACAGGACAGCCAGTGCCTGCTGCTGCATGCTCTTAGGGTCCAGAGCTGGGTGATGGGGAGCACCCTGCTTGCACAGGGGTGTTCTCTGGGCTGTGCTAGCTGCCAGATGGTGCCAGGGCAGTGGATGTGACCACGCTGGCTCGCACAAGGCAAGGATGCACCAGAGATGGCCCCAGCAATCAGAGGCTGCTCTGACATTCACAGCTCTAACCTTCAGCCTAAAAATAATGCCTCATTTGCCTCTGCTACCAGCTTCAAAGCCAAACACTGCAGCCTGTTAACACTCTAAATCACTTACTGTTGAGCCCCTCTTTGTTCACGATGGTGCTGCTCCCCAGAGCCTCATAGTACTGCTGGTTACTCATCAAGGTGTGCATGCCAAGGATGGCTACAGAAAAAAAGGAAAGAACATGATTTGTGTTATTTCAGGCTCCAAAGGCAGGGAAAGATACATACATTGCGTCACTGCCTGGGTCGAGGGTCTTCAGCACATTGCCTTTCCCTGTGCAAGCACAGAACAGTATATAATGGTGGGACCAAGCCCCCTGACTGTCCCAAACACACGAGGATTCAAACATGCTCCCTTGCTTATTCCCATGTAGTGTGATTCACAGAAGAGGAACGTCACCTTGCAGACAATGGCGAGACAAACGGCCAAAGCTTCCCAGTAGCTGACTTGATTCAGCATCACGCACAAATAGTGGGGGGAAGACAACAAAAGACAAAAAAAACCGCCATTGGTAGGATTTAATCTAAGGGGTCCAGTCCAGTAGGAGCCTGAACATCCTCAGCACCCTTGCTCACCTGGGCACGTGTGACAGACTGCTCTTTGAGACAAGCTGTGCCCTGCGCAGATCCAAACCAGACCCTCAGGCAGCAGTGTACGAGGGGACTGTCATCTGAAGCATGGCAATGCACATCATGCTGTTACTCCACAACATGTGGGGGTGGTGTGCTTTAAATTGATTTTTGTGTGCTTGGAAGTCACCATTTTGAAAAGCTAAAGCTCTGCTGGCTCGGCCGAAATCCACAAAGTGATGATATGAACAAAATTCGAAGACTGTAAGAGCCCAAAAGCCAAACTTTTGCAAATTTGTGTATCTCAGGCTCACGACTGCAAAACCAATAGCAAATGCATGTTGAAATGTGGCCAGGGGCACCTGCTGACATTCTTGTCAGCTGCAAACGAGCAGGGGGAAGCCAATAGCTTAGAAACATTTGGGCAAAGGTTCTGTTTATAAAAATAACCCTGCTACACACAGAAAGCTCATGTTTGGAAATCAACTGGGTTTTTTATTACCTTAATTTTTACCTAGCTATATGACTTTCTAAAGAAAAATGCAGACATGTGAGTACTTGCTATAAATAGATCTTGACCTCTGGACGGGCACAGTGGTTAGGATCAGTAAAGGACAAATCTCTCTCTAAAACTCAAGCATGCCACCACAAAGGCACTTTGCTTTGCCATGAGCTGCTCCTCTGGTTGTCACCAGTCCACCACTGCTTGCTCGGCACTTCGGCCAAGAAAAGCTGGGAGTTGCAGGAGAAGGCTGCCCCTGTGGCCCATCACATGAATGGCATCTGTTAAGATGACAGTTCACTGGGACTCCAGGTCTGGGTTGCATGGTCAGGATGGCCTGCAGCAAAGGTTGTCAACAAAGACCACTGTCCACTTTCCCATCACAACCCTGCCAACCCCCATCTGGACTGCACAGAGCCAAGCAGTCTCTGTTTGAAAGTGTGAGTGAGGTTGAGTACTTTGCTTGTTTGAGTTTTAGACAGCTCTCTTCTCTGCCATGTACTCACAGCTGAAATTTTCAAGAGCGCAACATAGCTCAGAAAAGTAATTTGCAGGCTCAGCATTTCTGGGGGACATGCATACACTCCAAACACAGCTTACTCTGATAACAACATTTCTCCACCAGCAAGGACTCTGAATATCTGGACTGCAGAGAGTGGGAAGGATCTGGTGTTAATGACCGTGCAGGGTTTTTTGGGGCTAGAGTTTGGGCTGGTAGGCAGGAGGGACCTGTTGTTAAGTCTGATGCTTACTGTATGCTATCCAAAGGAATTCAAGCACAACAAAGGCATCCCATTTCCACCTCCCCCAGCTGACCAAAGGCACAGGAGCCCTTTCAGGACTTGTTGGGAGCCACCTACAAAAGCCTTGATGTGGAAGGGCTCCAATATGCCATGGCTGAAAACAAGCCCTGCTAAGGAAGCAGCACCGCTGTCACTGTCAATATTGAGACTTCAGCACAGCTTGTATTATGTCAGTCCTCCTGCTGCCACTTCAAGTGTATCCTCCTAACAATTGTAGAACAAGCTGCCCCAGACAGCATTTCTCCATGAGAGCAACTGCAGCACAGATCTGGAGCTTAGAATTTCATAGGACAAGGCTTTATAGAACTCTAGTACAGTGAAAAAGCAAAACCCAGCAATGCAATGCTTGGCCACGGTATTTATGTTGAAAGCTTTAATGCAGAAACACATTTCTAAGCAAGAATACGATGTTATTCTGTAGAAGATGTGTAGTTGGTGTGGTTATTCTATGGGACACTGGTGGAACTGACCAAGCACAGAGGCACAAACCCCTCACTCCGGCAGAGACCATGCCTGTCCTTCCCGGTTTGCACAGGGCCCCTTTAGCCTGTTGAAGAGCACTTCCTTGGGACTCAAACAGCACCTGCAATTGCTCTCTCCCCCTCACCAGCCTGCTATGTATTTCAACCTGCTTCTCAGTTGTTGTGAAGCACACCAACCTTTTAACACTGGATTCCCCTGCCCCTGAGCTGACATTCACAAAAACGACTGACTGCGGCAAATCTCAAGAAATTTGTAGCTTTAAAATGTGTTGGAAAAGCTCTTTAACAAACAGCAGCCCTGAGCATCCGCTGAAAGACTGCTCTGACTTGACAAGAAATCCACATCCTCACTGGATCTGCTTCCTTGTTACCTAGAGGTTTGGCTTGAAGAAAGCTGTGCTCCCAAAGGTGACGGGCTGTAATTTGCAAGATGTAGTGGTAGAAGCAGGAGAAGAGATCGGACAGCATGCTCTGTTCCCTTGATAAATCCTTCTCCTTCCTCAGCTTTAATCCATGCTCCTGATTAAATCACATGTGCGGCGAGTAACTTCAAATAATAGACTTCTTTTTTAACAAAGAAATAAAACTGTCAAAACTGACACCATTCAGATAAACAGCAAACAAGCTCAACGACTCGTTTCCCACAACAGAACAAACAAAAAGAAACTGGTAGTCAAAAAACTCAACCCCCCAATTCACGTGAAACTATTTTACCAGCAATGTCACAGAGCTCTGCATCAGAGGCGTTCGCCAGGGCTTCCTCCAGTTCCGGCTCCAGAGTCACACTTTCCAAAACAGGATCCATCGGCTTCTGCTTGGGGATCCAAGCTTTCCCTATAAATGCAAAGTGAGGTCACTCTCGGCACAGCGATAGCGCCTGCTCACAACCAGCCGTGCGGATGCGTTCCCATGGGGTGGGATCTGCGCAGTGGAACGGACAGAGGGGCACAGGGAACTAGAGAAAAATCAGAGGAGACACTGAATCCCTTCCCAGTAGCCCGGCTGCGATGTGAGCCAGGAGGCACTTGCCAGACACCTCCAGCTGTGGAGCTGGCCTTTCAGCAGCGCAGAGGGTTCTCTCCACAAAAACCCAGTTCTACATTTGTATGGGACGGTGACTGTTCAGCGTGCAGCACTCGGAGAGCCACGCACAGCCTGACGCTGCAGGACTTCACTTCTCTCTGTATAAAAGGGGTGGAGATTTGCCAGCACTCAGGTGGACCAAGAGTGTCCAGTGTCCCAGATCCAGCACTGTGCAGGATCAGGCCTGACAGACGGCTCCTGCTGCTAAGTCCAAATGCAAGATGGCAGGGCAGGTGGCACACTAGCCAAAATAGGGTGGAAAGGAGGTGGTGGAGGGGGTCTGGCAGCAGGCAGGGATAGCAGCTGGTCATCCCGCAACCACATGCGATGCAAGAAGGAGCAGACTTAGGGCAGCTAGTCTGGCTCAACACTGCTGTAGAAGACAGTCAGGCAGAGGGGAGAGACACACTGGGCATGCCAGATGGAGACCTCTGTGCTCTGTCTCCTGGGACAGCAACAGGGCAAGCAACAGGCCCTTTCCCTACAAGTCAGAGGTGCTCTGCCAGTGCCAGCTGCACCCCAGGGAGGTGTGTGGCAGCAGGCAGGGCTCACTGTGCTGCATGGCTGCTCCCCACTCCCAACCGCTCGCACTGGTAATGGGCAGTGAATCTCTCTGGGGAGGCTGAAAGGGTCAGGTCTGAGATTTCGCAGCAGGGCACCTACCTGCGACTGACCCAGCCACCCAAGGAAAGAGAGAGGCTTGTGGCATTTTAACTCACCACAGCAGGGAGCAGTCTGTCGCGTGAACCTAGTGCTGCTGAGGGATGGGAGCAGGAGGGATCCCAGAGCATTTTGGAGCAGTTCTCTCCCCTGAAATAGCCCAGGATCACTGCAGAGAGATAGCGAGTGCTAAGCTCTTGGCCTGGCATGCCAGACAGAACTATTTTTGTCCCTGCTCTGAAACCAGAGTCAGCAGCACCAAAGAGGAGAAACAAAGATCCTGCTGCTCAAGGATGTGCAGAAACAGTAGGGGCTAAATTTACCCTCAAGGAAGAAGCAACTGCGCTGTGGGTCCCTCAGTACGAAATGGAGGCTGCTATAAACAGCCCTCTGCAAAACAGCCCATCTCCATCCTGCCTGCCTGCGTGCTGCCATCCTGACCAAGAGGGCAGAACCTGCCTCCTGGGGCACAGCTGCTCTTGCGAAAATAGGCGAAGTGACATGTGTGCCTGCACAGCCAGGCACCTTCTGGGTAGTCTGCAGCAAAATGTCTGGGGAGGGCTGGCAACCCCAGCTCTGGCTTGGTGCAGGACCTGGAGCTGCTGTCATGCTGGACACATGGCTCAGCAAGCCATACACACCACCTGGTCTGTTCAGCAGGAATAGGAGACTCAATTCTGCTGTCACACCGTAACTTGTTTTCACATCTCAGTGCCATCAAAACTTCTGGGGTTTGATTTTAGGAAGTTTCATATCTCACACACGCTTTCTTACGAGTTTGAACTCTAAATTAAGCGGTGTGTGCAAACACAGGATTATGTATAATAACGCAGCACGTATGGGCACACCAGCTCCTACCCTGTCCAGCAGCACAGCGAGGGAGAGCCACCTCCCATGGTGAACTAGTAAACCACCCTCCAGACTGCAAACGTGGTGATTTATTTCCAGCTCTGCCACAACTGTGAATATGTAATTTACTGTCTCTGGCTCGCAGTCAGTGTAACAGTGTCTTCACTCAACAGCGTGTTACAAGTGAAAATATGTTTAAGGCGTTTGAGATTACTTCAGATTGACGTATGATTAGGTCAGACCAGAAGCTGAAGACTCAAAATGCCTGAAGCAGGTTTGTCCCCTGAGAAGCACTGCTGCTACCTGTTGGGCTAGCCAGGCAGGTGGCCAGCGCTGGGCTAGGGTATACTGAAGTTGCTAAGTTGCTCTTCCTGGTCTCACTCAGTTCAGTCTTTTCATTTACTGCTTTCAAGAACTATTTTTAAATTTTTTTTTTAATACCACCGAAGTTCTATAACATGGACAGGTTTAACAGAAACTGCTTTTCAGAGAGGCACGCAGATCAGCGAGGAGGCAGCTTTGAGAAAGACCTCAGCTGGAGAACATGCTCACATTTTCATGCACTTCTTTTTTGACAGGGGACAACTAGTAATGCAAATAGTGTACAAACAGATCTCCTGCTGCAGTGGGACCATGGTACAGAGGGAGGCACCGCAGCAGAAAAAGCTGCTGAGAAGCTCCTGGAATCCAGAAGCAAGAAAGTGACTGGACCACGTACTGTGTCAGATGATATTCAGAGTGCTAGTAGAAACAGGAAAATCCCGGTGATAATGGGACACATCCCAGGAGAAGAGGAAAAGATACCAGAAGTAGAGGAAAGAGAAGAGGCAGAGCAAATGTCTTGCTCACAGGCTCCGGGGCTGAGCAGGAGTGCAGCAGCTGACACAGGGTTTGGTGCAGGAAGACAGAAACATGCAAACTGCAGGAGACTGGGAAATGAGGCTGGGGTTGTCAAGAGGTGATGAGGACTAGATGGGAACTGTTGGGATTGTCAGAGCTGTGGAGTTTCTCTATACCAAGATGAAGTTGAGTGATGGAAGGATGGAGCATGAAAGGCAACAGTGGAAGACAGAACACAGCCTGCAGAGCTCACAGGACAGGGTAGAGGAGCAACAAGAGAGGACAGAAGATTATGTCTTCCACAAAGCTTGATACAGCTGCAGTGGGATGGGGACAGAAAGAGCCTGCACATGGGGACAGCCTTTGTTCATCACGTAACAACATCCCAAGTGGTACCCGAAGAGCAAGTGCATGGAGCTCTTGGGCATACCTGAGTTTGTTAGCCAGCCTGGTCTGGGGATAAACAGCAGAGAGAGCAGATCCACCACTCTAATGGTGTCAAAACAAAGTTGTGCTTAGCAACACAGGTCACACACAACCCTTCCACTGTGCCTTTGTCATGAGGCACACAGCGTGGTGCAAAGGATCACTAACTCACAGAATGTTGTTAGGGGTTGGAAGGGACCTCAAATGATCATCTAGTCCAATCCCCCTGCCAGAGCAGGATCACTTCGAGCAGATCAGATAGGAACGCATCTCCAGAGAAGGAGACCCCACAACCTCTCTGGGCAGCCCGTTAGAGTGTTCTGTTACCCTCACCGTGAAGAGCCGTACCTCTCTTTTCACCTGTGAAAGGAACCAAGTCTTCTCTGTCTTTAACGTCCTTCGCTTGCTTTTCTAGGTGGGCCATGAGTTCTTCCCTTTTGAACGGACCAGTTGGTGGCTTTTGTGTCTGATCCCGCTGCCTGAGACCTGCTGGCAGCAATGCGTTCTAGGCACAGAGGGGAGAAATACTGGTTATCTCTGAAGGCCATGGTCCTCATCCATCAAACACTCTCCCCTCTCCGCTTCCCTTATTGCACTGCCTTTCTTCCACATTGCTGGACAATTGCCTTCTCCTTGTGTCCAAGGTTATCTCCAGCCAACAGCATCGATTCTCACATTATCTAAGACATGTGAAGTTCCTTCACCCCTACAATTTTAAATGCTGACTCCGCTATGAGATGTTCATGCTGACAAGTGGATGCTTCTCTACAACAGCAGCTCCAGACCTTTCTTTGGGGACTCTCAGCCATCACCTCCTCACCTCCTGCTCCTCCTAGCCTGCTCACACCCTCACCGTTTCTGCTGCCTCTTTACAACAGTTGCAGCACCAGCACGAAGCTGCTGAAGTCAACTGACCTTCTCCTCCCCATATGCGTCTGTTCATGTGCCCACATGCCTCACATCTCCCACCACAAATCAGTTCAGGGAAATTCTATGGTCTTTCACAGGGCAGACCAGAGGCCTGCAGTGGTCTCTTCTGCCTTTCATGATCCATCACAAAACTACAGGCAGGGTCTCGCAGAGAAGGTCAAACCACTGCAGAAAAAACTCCCTTGTGAACCTCAGCCCTTTTTCAAACTGCCTCCTTGTTATTCAGTCACATTAGCCACCACGGGAAGTTGCTTTGCGCCTGACACATATGGCACGTAAGCACCTGCTTATATTTAAATATAGAACAGGCTTAATGCAGTAAGACTATTCCCAGATTTGACACTAAGCATGTTCTTTAAAGCCTTGATGGATAGAAGTCAACATTTACTTTTTAAGACATCCAAGGTGATTTTGAACAACACACTGATTTTCCCATGCCCATACTAATAAAAGTAATTAATTATAATTTAAATTGGTATCAGTGAAAAGCCTGGGAAGGAAAATGACTAATAGGAAGCAATTAGACTTGGGCAACCTTGCAAGGCAACAGAGAATTGTAATAATGCATGAGCAGGGAGGCGTAGGGAACAGTTTTCTTCCTCAGGCTTCATGCTGTGGAGAGGTGACCACCCAATCTTCATGCTTTAACTACTGTTGTCATGCTACACCCATACTGACAGACGTTCACGATTATTTTACCCTTCTGCATGCTTCACAGAACGCTGCCCAACACTGTGTCTTCTGAGGCAGCTGGAATCAGCCCATCAACTCACACATGCAACCCCTGGAGCTAGCCGGCCACCTCTTAATTATTTTCCTGTGTTGCAATTAAAAATATTCATGATGCAATCTACACTGCCCATTGTTTCCCCCAGAAACACTAAATGGAAGTTGCAGGAACAACTTCTCATTTGGCAGTGCCCAAACTCATCATCTAACTTTGCCATAACCCAGAGGCCTGCCAGCTGGCTCTGCACATCCCCTGCTGAGGCCACAGGACAACGATGCCTCCAAAAAGCTTTCATTGCTTGGTGCTAGCAGGCCAAGCATTTGCACGTGGGCAGCTCCTACTGCAGGTTGCTAAAAAAGCAACTGTCCTATTTTGCAAAAACTCAAACCCCAAAACATTCCCTCCAAGGGGGCCTGAGCAGAAGCAGAGATCCAGTTTCTGCAGGTTTACTGCCCTGCACCAGCACTGTCTCACTTTGGTGCTGCAAACCCCAGCGCTCAACACGCCAGAGCCTGCACACCAGGGCAAGTGCTGGGGAACAGCATACAAATGAAGTCCCACGTGTAGCTCATGCTTGCGATGACAAAACTGCTCATCTGCAGGCACTCTCTGTCACTCCTTCAGCTGAGTACAGGCTCTGCAAAGATTCCACTTAAATACAGATCACTAATCCAGCCCATTCCCCCACAACCACTGAGACTTACCAGCCAGCAAATCTGTAAAAATTACTTACATCTGGATCCAGCTCTTCCAGTTCATTCTCTAACTTCCTGAGCTCCTCCTCTGTCAGAGCTCCAAGGATCTTGTCTTCATCCAGGTCTCGGTATTTCTCTAGCTCCTTTCTGTAAGACATCTTAGAGGAGTCTCCTGAATCTCGCTTTTACACCGAAAGAGGACCTGAAATGAAAAGATGAAGCGTACCACTGAGTACGTGAAACATAACACTGCAGACTGACTGGTTGGGGAATGCTGAACACCACAGAGTTGCAGAAGATTTATGCTTAAAGCATTTCTGACTTCAAAGCCAGGTCAGACTGCTCAGGGTTCCCTCATCTATATCCTACGTGCAAGGAACAGCCATTGATCATGAGAGTGGCACAAATTCAGTAGCACGTGGCCCCATCACAGACTCACAGGGCAGCACTGAGGAAGAACTTTGTACAGGACCCTGGCTAGAGATGTCTTTCTCCAAGTGATGCTAGCTGTAAACAAAGTGACCTAGGCTTTTATTTCCTTGAAGGACAATAAACCAGAAGTCATAAAGTCTGCAGCCCTCATGCCCTTAAAAGCCCCCATCAGGACCTCCCTGCACATGGCACTCCAGGTAACGTTCTCACCACGTGGGAAAACAGATCTGTAGTATAACTGAGTGCTCTGAGCCCTGCAAACCTCCACGAGGTTACAGCATCCAGCACTCCTTCCCGTGATTTAAAGCTGCAAGGAGATCAGGAAGTATTATCCGCTCATGTTCAGGAGGCTGCCAGTTAAACATGCTGTTTAGTGACCCACCTTCCCCAAGGTAACACGTGTGTGCACTGCTGCAAGCTAGGCAGCTGCCCTGCACTTCTAAACCAACCCTTCAAGAAGAGAAGTGGGAGTAAACGTAGTAAGTGACCTATCCGGATAATCCCTGCTGACCCAGGGGTTTGTCCCGTATCTCCTAATATAAAATGCCACACACAATCACATGCACGTAAATGGACCTCTGCCAGCTCTGTAGTAGACCTCCTATGAGGTCAAGTTGTTTAAAATACGCAGATAGGTTAAAAATACACTCACTATAACACATAAGAGTGTACCCAACTCTGCTTTCTTGATGAAAGCTCCCTTCTGTTCCGTAGCATGTATGCTTGATTTTTTTTTTTTTGTCTCAAACTCTAGATAATTTAAAGTGACTTTTCCCACAGTTTAAAAAAAGGTTTGCTATTCTCACAAGTGATATTTACATTAAAATAACAGCAAGGCCTTTGTATTTTTCAAGGAGCCAAACATCTTTTGAGTTGCTATAAATGGTTGCTTTACAGCTCCTGCCGAGTGTCAGAGCCCCACCCCAAGTCACATCTCTCCAGTTTTGCTCTTAGGGCAGAACTTGCTCTTATGATCCCTCTTCACCAGCAGAGAAGTCCTTTTATACAACTCAGAATGCAGCTGCTGTTTCAGATAGGAAAATTATCTTTAGCTTGGTCACAAAAGGGCACGTTAACGCACACACAGCTCAGCAGCAAGCCCTTAAATTTAGAGCTGTCATCTGGTCAGAAGTTTGGTTTCCCACTGGTGCGGTGGCCATTCCTGCATCACTCGCATTCCTGCCACTCGCCACTCGGGAGGTGGAGCGCCAGGAGACTGTGTCTCCTTGGCTGGGGGAGCAGCCCCCCAGGCTCCCACAGTCAAGAGCTGAGAAGGTAAAAAACCAGATTTTCATCAGGCTGGTTTGCTCCACGTGGTGACAGCCAACCTGCGGGCATCAGAGTTGAGGGCAGCAGGAAGGTGGAAGCATGGGCTATGGGTCTTGGTTCGTTCAGCTAGGCTGGGGACCCCAGCACTCCTGTGCTTTACCAAGCCCCACCAGCAGTCAGGGCAAGGCACCTCAGGATGAAGACTGCTGTACTGCAGCCACAGAACCATGTACCGGTCAGGCTAGGAGCCAAGTCCAGCAGCTCAGCCCCAGCCGGGCTGCCCTGCTGATCAGCACATAGAAAAGCAGAGATTTTATCACAAATACCCATGGACAAATGCAGCCTGGGCCCCTGCTGCCACTGCCACCTTTGGTTGACGTGCGTGAATCATGACTAGTCTATATTTGATATTCAGTTTTTAGTTTCGACTGTTCTGCTGCAGAAGGAGCTGGAGCTAAGAGCAGGCAGCAAGGCAGAATGCAGCCCACCCCAGGCTGCTAATTTCCCAGTAACGCCTTAAAAAGGCCCACACAGGCCACACACGTGGCAATCTGGGCCTGGGCTGCCCGGGGACACCTGCTGTAGGAGGCAGCCACGGCCCCTTCCAAGCAATGCGGGGTGTCCGTCGAGCAGCGGCTGGTCTGGGAGCAGCGCAGCCTCTGCAGGGCTGACCTTGTTGCTCCTGGCAGAAGGACGGACGGAGACTGTCAGCGCTGAGAGGCCACAGGCGGGACAGACGTCGGATGGCAGCGCGCACGGGCAACGCTTCTGGAAAACGCTTCGGGTTTCAAAGCATCTTGCAGAGATATGAAACCCGGGGCTGCATATAGCAAAGGCCCTGAGGGTGGAGGACAGGTGCAGAGCCTGCTGAAATGCTGCTGAAACGCTGCTGAAACGCTGCTGAAACGCTGCTGAAACCTGCGCGGGGAGAGCCTCTCCCGCTGCATCCGGCCAGCGCAGCTGCCCCCACAGCCTCAGCGGTGCAGACGGACGCCATCGGGGATGAGCACAGCTCCCGCAGAGAGCGCATCGCGAGCGCTGCCCGTGCCCGCCGCGACGGGACACCGACTCCTGCTGCTTCCGTGCCCCCACGGTGAGCATCGTGTCCGCCAGCACGGCCGCCGGGACCAGCATGTTTACTGGCTCTCCTTTATCTCCACAGCCCAGGCCTCTTCTACCCTATCTTGCTAATGAGTGCTGGGAGAAAAAGCAAGTAGTCCATGCGCTCTAAATGGCAAGAGGGTTTTGTACTGCCACAAAGAAGCGATCAGGTAAATTCCTCCTCAGTATAATCCCTTTCATTTCTAGAATGTGCTGAAACATCCACTGCCACAAGCAGCTTTCACTGACCTGTGCTAGGGCCCAAGCATGGTTTAACATGTGTCCCTCCACACGCCTGTACTCCAAAAACATAACAGGATCCTCCAGCACAACTTCAGTATTACATTCAAGTTTTAAATCCATACACTTCTGGACATTCAGGAGAGAGTTAACTCCAATTCGTCGAAAATCTGCTCCATCAGATCTATTCTCAACACCTTGCTAAGATGGCAGCTTTGACTTCTTGCTATTTTTCATTAAAAGTACTCATACCCTTTTCATTCAATCAATGAAAAACGTATTGCAACAAAAAGTAAACCTAATATAGAGAAGCTACACAAGGACTGACACTATTACAACTTTAAACACTGAAAAAATGAAATTCCTATTGACTACCAAGATAGCACACTATTAGGTCTCATTGTCCAAAGTATTCATCAGATACATGAGAAGAGAGCCCAGAAGCTTGCACTTGGTAAGTCTGAAGAGCACACAAGTTGGTACGCATGAAAACCATTAAAAAAGGTTCAAGGAGGAAAATGAAATTGGATGTCAGATGAACATACACCACAGGTCATCTACAGGGAAGACTGTTCCTATCATGAACATAGGAGAAAAAAAAAAAAAAAAAAAAGAAAAGAAGTCAACATTTGTGATTATGAGGGGGATGGAATACTTTCTGAAGGACCCCAAACTGCTAAACAAACAAATGGATGCTGTAGAACAAGTGAAAATGAAAAGCATCCCATACAACACCGGAAATACTCCTTTCACTGCTCTGCACTGGTATGGCCACACTGCAGCATTGTGCCCGTTCTGGGGCACCAAAATCCACCTGTGCAGCAACAACCTCCACGCAGGAAGCAAATGGAGACCTCGAATGTATGAGACGTTGGAACATCTTGTTAAAGCTACAGGATGCTTCCTATAGACTCTGCACTGGACTTGCAGTACAAACTACACTAGAAAGCATCTAGCCAGGAGGTCCACAGAGCTGGGTATTCCCCTCTGCCTAGCATGACTGGAGCTGCAGCTGGATGCTGCAGCCTGTTTAATTTCCCCCAGTAGAAGACAGGTCTTGAGAAGCTGAAGAGACTCTAGTGCATGGCCATGAGAATTGGCAGGACGCTGTGACACAGAAAATGAGGGAGGAAACAGAGGGAACAGGACTTCTTCAGCCTGGAGAGGGAAGGCCGCAGCAGGACCTAATTGCAGTCAGTCATCTGCTGCTTAAAGGGAAAGGGTTTCCAGGGAAGACAGAAGCAGGCTTTCCTCAGAGGAGCACAGAAGGACATGTGGCAATGGGAACAAGTTCTGCCAAGGGGAAAACTCCTTGAAGCAAGAATGGTGCAGCCCTTGGACCGGGACTAGAGAAGTAGTGGGATCTCCATCCTTGGATATTTGATGCTTAGGTGGGAAAGGTGCTGGCCGATCTGATCTAGCTCTGGGGCTAGGCCTGCTCAGAGGACACTGGAGTAAAAACTTTCAGAGTTCCTTTCCCATCTAAACTTCCTACGAATTGGTCACAGAAGCATACACAGGTCTGTACAACTGTCCAGGTTCCTCCTCTGAACACCAGGATTATAAAACATGGGAAGCAAGCTCCAAACTTATCCCCTATGTTGCACAAAAACTTGTTTTCTGCACTCAATTTAAGCAGGTGAAGCAAAGTCCTCACTACTGTGATTCGAGTTTGAATTGTGATTCGAGTTCCACACAAGGGATTTAGCTGCCTTCCCCTGAAACAAACTGTTAAACCACCTTGAGCTCAGATATGATTGAAGGTCACCTTGGTTAAATGCCTTGCTTCTGCAGCATTGAGAGTGAGTCAGTCAGCCTTCAGCAGACCATCGCAGTATCTTGCTCTGTAGCCTTCTCATGTAGAAAATCCCTTGTGCAGGTTGCAGAGTAGCCAAGCATCATCTTGAACAGTTCTCAATAGAATACAAAGCATACAAAGTAGCTGATGTCCCCATCTGCTGCTGAGCGAGCAGTGCCCATTAGGCGTATCTTCAACCCTTAGCCTTTCCACACCAGAGCCTGGCAGTGCCAACATATTCATGCCCTGGATGAGATGAGTGGACAGAAAAAGACAGGGGATGCTCTAGACAGTGAAAAGCTCTGTCACGTCAGCTGCAGAAAGCAAAGCTCCGCACCCTCATTGCCCCAGGCAAGCCAAACACCAGCTAGAAAGACTGAGGCCTTCTCAGCCTCCCTGCAAGCAGCTCTTGCCTACTGAAGTCCAACTGAGAATCTGCTGTCCTTTCAGGAAACTCCAAGGAAGATCTGGATTTCCTCTGGCTCAATAAAAACCTCTCAACCAGGAATCATTAACCAAAGACATGCTGACATTCATACTTGAAAAGAAACCTCTGGAAGGAGGAATTTTGGATCTACCAAAGCACCTCATGACTTCTGCCTCTTTACATGACATCCTGACCATGCAAAACACAAAGTGCTATCTGGAGTTACTGTCACCACCCAGAACCCTACAGCAATAAAGTTCAACATGCTGTAAACAGCTTAGTGACGGTGCTGCTTCACTCTCATGGGGATCCTTATGCCAGAGCAAACATTCTCATCCTTGCACCTGCCAGCTCCAGAGGAAAGGGCTTGTTGTTCGAAGTCACGTATGCACTAGGGAAAGCTCCCTGTGCCCGAACAAAATGACCTCTCCGTTCATCCACAGGTGCTGAGGGAAGCTGTAGGCTGGTTTCACTTTTCCTGGACCTTCCTCTCTCCTTGCATGCCAGGAGCAGCAGCTCACCCAGTTCCTAGCCCAATATTCAGAAACTCCCTGCACCTCCTGGCCCTCCTCTCCTCAACATTCCTGCAAGCCACACAACTCAACACTGTCTCTTACCAATCAGTCCACAGGGCCATCCAGCAACAGACCAGACAACACGTAACAGGGACAAACTCTGCCAAAGCCCAAACACAAACCATCTATCTCCTCTTCACATATTTTTAAGGCACACACTTTTAAACAGTTATGTGTTCTATTTTTGGTGGAGTTCTCTCATGCACCTGGCATGTACTTAATTGCTTCACTAGTAATCCCTATGAAAAGCGCGTGGGCCCACCTCAGTCACTGGAGACACCACACACTCAGTTCCTGCTCTGCAACTTGAACCCTTCCACTTGGAAACTTCTTGCCTGAACTTCTGTTAGTCCTCAGATGGGCTCCTGCTTCTCTGGCACACTCTAGCTGCAGGGAGCAGCTGAACCTTATGGAAGTCACGTGAACACAGGAGCAGAAACACTCCTGTACTGCACTGAGCAGTGCCCCAGACTCTTTCATGGGCAACGGCAATGTCCTGTAAAACAGAAGCCCTGACAGACTGCCCAGAGCAAAGCAGAGTGAGCTGTTAGTAACACACCTGTGTCCGCATGTTCCTGATCCCACCCCACCACTAGTGCAGCTGAAGCAGAGGGAGTGAAAGTGAAATGCTTTACGGAGGTGCAGCTATTAAATCTTAGATAGGTTGATGCTTAACAAACACCAGAGCAAAATGAGTCCTGTTCCAGCAGCAGTGTGCACGTGGTGTATGCTGTGCACCAAAAGTGAAAGAGACATTTAACACAGCATAGTGCTGGAACGGGAGAGAGCTCTGGGGAAGCATTGCTGTAGCCTTATTTCCATGCTTCTCCCAGGGCACAGGCTGCTGGTTGCTGACAGACAGAGTATCCTGGGCTGGACAGAATTTGGTCTGACCCAGGACAGCCTGTGATACGTGTTTTTATCATTCACTGTGAATGAGCAGGAAGAACACCCTCCCAGGAGGGTGATGAAGCTCTGAGGCAGAGCACCAGGGAAGTCGGATCTCCATCTGTGGATGTTTCTAGAGAGAGGCCATATGAAGCCACAACTTCCCTGGCTGAGGAGAGATCTGCTGTGAGCTGGGAATGGACTAGAGAACAGCTGAGCCACTGGCAGTACTGGGTCCTGTGACAAACATGTGGCTGTCTAGCAACATGGAGCCATGGGACACAATTTTTATCTCCTGTTTCTTCCGAGAGTTGGGTAATTTACAAAGTAAATGCATTTTGACTACAACTCTTTGTATAGAATAGGAAAGGAAAGACAGAGCCTTCCTAGATCATGATTTGCAAATGGTTATCAACTACAGAGGGAAAAAAAAAGAGCTACACTGGGCTTTCAGGAAAACTCCAAGACCCTGCAAACAGTGAAGGAGCAAACAGAAAAATAATTCATCTGCAAACATTGTAAGTAGCACATCGCTCTGGGGATGGAGTTACACATCCAGCAGCAGGGGACAGCTACTTCTTCCAAAAAGATCATTCAGGATCTGTTGAAAAGATAAATCCATCTGTTCTTTGGATGAAAGAAAGTGTAACATGGGGAACGGAAATCAGTAATGAGATAGACCAGGCTGTCTCCACATCTGTTTGACTTTCCCAAATACACCAAGCAGGAGGAGAGGCAGCAACATATTGACAATATTATGCAAAAACAGAATAGATCATCACAGCTGAGAAATGTGTAGAGAAACGAACAATACAAGTCAGGCTGGAAAATAAAGTAATACTGAAGGGGGAAAAAAGAAAAACCAGTCCTGACCAGGGGAAAACAAGAGACCTTAAAGTGAGCAGCAGCGAGGATACAATGCTTGCTGGAATACCCTCATGCACAAACATTAGAGCAACAGGTACAGAAGCTGTCAAGAGAGAATAGTGCAGTGCAGGCCCTTCTGCACCACTGCAAAAGATGTTTGGCTCTGGGACCTGCAGTGCCAGAAGACAGCGCTTGGCTTTAGTGTTGTAGCTCAGTTCCTCCTTCCAAGAAGACAAAATGTGAAAGGGTCGCTACCATAACCTGAAGTAGGGCTTGTGTCCTCAAAAGCTTGTCCAGTACTCACCAGCTAGTCTGAGAGGGGGTGCCACCCCTTGGCACAAATCTTGTCTCATTGATGAGAAGCAAGGAAATTAATTCTTCACTCCCACGTGAGCTGGCAGGTTACACATGAGGAAGGGATTTTATATACACTTAAAAATAACCTCAGCCATGTGGCTGAGCACCTTTCTGGCTCATGGCCCAGTACCCAGCGAAAGATGTAAAGCAACTGGAGAGAGCACCTCTGCCTAGTGGTAGGGCAGACAGTCCAGAAGGGGGGCAGCAGGCAACGTGTTCTGCCCAACCAACCACCCAGGACCATTTCAAAAGCAGCAGCAGACAGATCAGTACATCACAATGGCACGTGAGTGAGGGCAGAAGCTGCGTCCAGATGAGGGAAGGGAAGTTATCTTTGAGATAGGCAGAACCTTTCAAGCAAGGCAGTGACTAATTTGAGACCATGAAAAAGACACCACAACGACTCAAGGAATCTCCCCCTCCCCCCTTTCCGCTAATTTCTACTTCCCCCTTACAAAAGCAGCGCATCTTACTATTGATCCATCGCCTGGAGAACCGTTTCCTAGCAGAAACTCCCAGGATTACCAACGCAACAGCAGTAAAAAAAGAGCTACCGGCGCCCGTCGCGACGAGCTCGGCGCTGCGCAGGGCCCTTCCCCACCCCCGCGGGCAGCCCCCGCCGCTGCGCCCCGGCTGCCGCCTGCCTGCCGGGGCCGAGGAGCCAGAGCCGCCCCGGAGCCCGGGGACAGCGGCTGCCCAAGGGCCCACCGCCGGCTCCGCGCATCCCGGCGCAGCGCTCTGACCCTCCGGGAACGGGCTCCCGGCAGGCAGGCGAGCAGGCAAGTAATGCAGGCAGGGGTACGGGCAGAGGGGCAGGCGGGCGGAGGGGCAGGGGCTCCCCAACACCCAGCCCGGCACCCGTGCGCGCTGCCGGGCGCACGCAGCGCGGAGGCGGCCGCTATTTATGTTGAGCCGGTGCCGCCCGGTGCCAGCCAAATATTCTGCCCAGATAAGGGCCGCGCCGGGCCCGCCACCCCACCGCCCGCTTACCGCACCCGTGAGCTGTGCCGAGCCGAGCCGAGCCGAGCCCGGGACGCGCGTCCTGCCCGCGCCGGCTCCACCGCTGCGGGGGGCGGGGGTCCGGCCCCGGCCCCAACCCCAGCCCCGGCCCCAGCCCGGCCGTCACTCAGCGGGGGCCGGCCCCGTCGCCCCTCCCGGCCGGGAACAGCTGTGCCCGGCTCGGCCCCCGCCCCGGGACCGGCCTTGGTCTGCCCTTACCCTCCGCCCGCAGCCGGGAGCGCAGCTCCCCGGGCACGGCAGCTCCCCGGGCACGGCAGCTCTCCGGGGCACGGCAGCTCCCTGGGGCACGGCGGGCGCTGCGGAGGCCGTCAGGGCTGCACGGGCGGCAGGGCAGCATTTTCTTCGAAAGGGTCTTCCCTGCTTTGCAACGCTTTGGGCCCACGCTGGAGCCTGCCTTGTGTCCCGTGGCAACTTCCCTCAAGAGTGCTGAGCCAGTTCAGCCTGGCAAACCGCCTTTTGGAAAGCCCCCCATGATGTGCCCACCTCGATTCATGGGGACCCAGGACACCGTGAAGCTGCATCTGGAAAAAACTCCTTCTGTGGGAGGAGTGGTGCGGTGCAGCTGTGGGATGGGGGAGATGAGGGGTCAGAGAGCTCAGCCAGACCAAGTCACGGCTGCCTTGGCCCCACTACCAGCGCTGCTGGGGCCCTGCAGCTGCAAGTATGGGCACTTTATAAAAGCTGCTTCCCCACAGATGCCATCAACACACCTACCAATTCCCTGTCTTGTTTTACTCCCTGTCAGTTTGCTGTGTACGTCCAGTAAGAGCCACCTCCTAGAGCAGCTCCAAGTCTGCCATCAGCCCAGAGAGCTGCCTTCCAGCCTAATGGTGTCAACAGTTTTAATAACATTGCTGCCAAATCTCCTTTTCCCTATCTCACCTTTGAGTCACCGTAAAGCCTCATGGATTTATCCTATAATCTTTTTTAACAAATCTCCCACCGAATATCAGCCCAAAGCTCCTCCTTACCTCTGCTGTCCAGTCTCCACTAGCAGTCACAAGCCAAGAGCAGAGAGAGACCGAGCTCTGTCAGAAGAGGGCTGTCCATCTGAACACTTCTGCATCCCCACACTTTCTGGGCCTAGTGATGCCCTTCATCTGAAAATGGTGATGTCCATCACCCATGAGATGGTACCTGGCTGTTTTTCACAACTTGCCATACAGCTGACCTGGCTGGTGCTGAGGTTCTGTGTCCTGAGGCATTTGGGGAAAGTTCTGCAGGCAGTCCTGGAAATACTTCTCATGGCTTACGCCAAATGAAAGACACAACTGGGGACCCTGCCAAGCACTGGATTCAGTGCATGCCTTAAAGAGATGAGCAGCGTTATGGCCCAGATCACTAGCATCGTCCCAGCTGTGGCAGCATTGAAAAGGGCACTTGGAACCACCCATTTCACCCACAGACTGGCCCAGATATCTGAATTTTTTCATGCTGAAGCAGCCTGATGGGTACTAGATCAGACAAACCTAGGCATCAGTATCCATGCTACCTGATTACCAACTGTCTTTCTCAAAGGTGTGCAAGCTGCAAGCAGCTCAGAAAGTGATCCACCAGCACCACCAAGCTTCCCCACAAGTCCATGTTGGCTTTGCACTCAGAGGTACACGAGACAATTATTGTACCAACTGTCTGCTGTCAGATGCAGCTTTATGGGCACCAGAAGCTTGTCCAGGGTGAGTGCTACACTCCCCTTAGAATGCACTCAGCCTGTCTCCATTAGGCAAGACGTTCACCCAGCTTCTCAGCACATCTATTCTCAATGTAAGGATCAGTGTTGCTTCCTTTTTAGTTGTCTACCTACCACGACAGACTTGCAGTGCTGCAAGTTAACACATTTTGCAGCACTGCTCACAAGACACTTCAGTATTGCTAACTCCAACTACACCTAAGCCTCTCTTCAAAACAGGTCTCAAGGTAGCTTGGCATGCCTGAAGCATGTCCTTTCAGGTCCCAAGCTCCTCGGGCAGAACCCAAGTTCTCACCTCATAGAGCAGGGCAACCCTCCTGCTCAAGACATGCAGTCTGAACATACCAGCAATGAGCAAAAGAAAGGGAAGCTTTCAGGCACTGCAAAGGTTTAATGTAAGGGTGTTTTTCACTGTGTGATTCTTCCTCACTTTTGACACAGTGAAAAACTCAATAACCAAAGTTATGAAGCAGCCATTCTTTATTTTGTGGTGCAAGATGGACAGGGGATCACTCCTCCAAATGTGCATACTGATGCAAGCTGTGTACCTAGTTTATATGCAGGCTAAACATACATATTCATCATATTTCTTAGAAAGGGCAGTCTTATGCTAATGGATTCCTGGAATTCATTTACATAGTCCGAGCACATGTAATAAAATGAGGGTTAGGGTCTTTTCTCCCCTCAGTCTTTCGTGACCTCTGGTGGACAGTTACTTCATCTTCTCTTCACCACTGTGTTCTTTTAGTGAACTAAAGCCCGAAATTCTTACTCTTGCCACAAAACCCGTTCTTTTCTGTTTAGCGTGCTCGGGTGCCTCGAGACATTCTGTGTTCCTGTTCCTGAAGATAATTGCTGTCTACAAGGTTATCAATTTCACAGTGTGCCTGTACTATACAACTACCCATTCACTGTTGTTGCTTGTTTTAAAGATCAGTGAAACTCCACCAGACATCCCGTATCCTGCCTTCACTTTCCTTGTCTAACAACATCAGCACATGAGAATCAGAGCTCTCAAAGGCTTTCTGGATGTGCAGCAACTGTGAGAACAAACGATGAGTGTGGTGAAAAAAGACTTGCAACAAAAGCCTCCACAAAATGTAGTAGTCCAGGAGTGGAAACCTTGAAGACAGGAACCAATTTTGGTATGGCAAGAGGGTTCTTGCATTTCTCTGTTGAAAACAGGGTTCCTCAAAATGACCTGGTGTGAACACATTGGGAGATGAAAACAGGTAAACTTGGTAAGCTTCACAAAATATAACTGAGCTGGAATACACCAGAGTGTTTTGAAAGTGCTTATTGGTCACAGCTGTGGGAAAGTAAGGGGCCTGCTTTGGTTTTCTGATTATTACAGTGTCATCTGTTTTACAGTGTCATCTGTTTTCTCTATGTAATGAATGCTCGTTTTCCAGTTTATAAAGTTCATGAGGAGCCAGAAAACATTCCTAAAAATGCTGCATTCCCTTTTTCTGTCTGGAAAGTTATCTTGGGTGGGGTACCAAGAATTGCACGCTCCATCTCCACATCCCAAGGGCAGATACATCCTGTCTGGTTTCAGCATTTATAATGAAACCAGAGTTCCAGTGAATTTCCAGGCTTCACCCCTGGCCTCTTTAGAAGAATTGCCTAACACCTAACCTAAACTTGTCTTTCTGCAATTCAAACCCTTACATGGCCTATTTTCCTTACATATAAAACCAGATTCTCTTATCAGTGAAAACTTTTAGAAGTGTCCCTCTCCTTAGCCTGCCTCAATCCAGCCTAACTACAAATCCTTCTATTTAAGCCACGTTTTCTAGACTTTTCACTATTCTTGCTTTTTTCTGTGTTCTCTGTAACTAATTCACATCTTTCATGTGGGAGAGCGGCCAGAACTGCATGCAGCATTCCTGTGGAGTCCTTTCCAATAGCTGTCAGAATGGAAAGATGAGGTGAAACAGTAACTCCACCACCTGCTCCATTCAGACACACGCTGTGGAGGCACCCCTGGTGAGGTGTCATGCCTTTGTGAAAGCAGAGAAACCCCTCACAACAAACACCAAACACAGAGCAGGCAGGGCTAACGCCTCCTGGGCACAGCAGCCTAACTGCTCTTGGTGGGTAGTTGTTGTAGTCTCATCCCCTAATGACCTGCACCATTTAGATTTTCAGGCTCAAGAGCAGTCCTACACAGAAGGAAACTTCTGCATGGAAGTTTATCCTTCAGCAGTTCATCATCACATTGATTCCTTCACCCACATTCTTCACCTTCAGCTGAGGAGGAAGAAGAAATTGATTAATACTGAAAAAAATATGAGTATCTTGCGTGTTAATCTAACTTCTCTCTCAACAAGTACACTGAAGAGTCTCACCTCAGCATACTTCAATATGGACAGGACCATGTTAAGTAGCAATTGGCACTAGATTAGCAGTTTGTTAGTTTATCTCTCCCTTCTCGATTCATAAAGGCTTTCCTTACACCCCATGTACAGCCCAGGCAGATAGACACTCACCAGACTTCCAAGAGGGCTCCTTGCTACTTAGCTCAGATCTTTGCCAGAACTACACCAGAATTAGATGAAGAGGGTGCAAATTTAAGTCTTTACTTAGAATATTTCCATGCATTTTCTTTCTCCCATCCTAATGTTACATATGCACTTGCACCTTTCAATTCACAGTTCAACTCACGGTCTCCTTTACCTGTGCAGGTAGCATGCTGGCAGAATTTCTTCGCTCAGCCTGTGTACTGATAGATTATATAGCTGTCCACAGCAGAAAACTTCCTTCTGCTAGCGAGGTGGTGGGATAGCTAACTTACCTAGCTAACACCGTATATTTAAGCTGTATCTCTTGAGCATTGCCTCAATTAAATATCTAAATAACTCGTCTTAAGAAAGACTTGTATTAGCCAATATAGCTTAGAAAAGACTAATATTAATTAACCATTGTGTATGTGTTAACCCAAGCAAGAAATGGGACATTGCAAGGGGAAAAGAAACAATAGATAAGAAAGCATAGGATGCCTTCATCAGTTGCAAGACCAAGCTGAAGCCAGCCTTGAGGTTGGAACCGAGACAACACAGCAAATTTTGAGCCAAGGTGAAAAGTGCAAAGACCCCAGCCTGTGACCGCCAGGAGGTACAGCGCATGCTGTCAAAAGGAGGAGCTGAAGGTGGAGCTTATGGAAATGATTTCTTGGAACTGATTACCCTAAGGACGCCCTTTTGGGGAAAGATCATGAATATGTATGGGCAATCGTGAACATGCATAAATACAGGATGGTTAATTGGGGGCTGTGCAGGTTAGGAGGAGCGATCCCCCTTGCACCCGGCACCGTAAGAAACATACCTGCTTTAGAACCTTTCACGGGTTGTAGAGTTTGATTTACCCACGTCACTAGGATTCACTGTGTAAAGCTTCTATGCTGTGTTTAGCAATCTTTAGGGACTACAGTGAGCAAACTGAATTCTAGGCAGCACACTATGAAATATAATCATGTCTACATGTCCTCTAAATATTTCTAAGGCCAAAAATAAAGTACCCTCTAAAGTAGGCCAAACAGACTGTGTTCTGAGGACTTTAAGCACTGATCCATGTGCTCACAGGACATTGCTTGCTCCTGCCTCCAGGGAGTAGCAGTCCTTGAAAGTTTCTCAGAGCATACAAGAAAACAAACTATCAAAAGAGAAGGAAAGGAATGCATTGAATTTAGCAACCAGTCAGGGGGGTGGGGTGGGGAGGGGAGTGGAGAATTCAGAAGTGGTATCATTGCTAAAGAACAGCAAGCACTAGTAAGCATACGAAGTGCATATCCTTTTGTGAAAGTTAAGCCCCACAAATGGAGTCTCACAGACAAGGCACTTTCAACTAATCAATTCTTAAGAAGTGAAGGAAGGGGGAAGGCTCACCAAGAATGCATGTCTCTGACACTAAATTCAGAAATGTTGAAAACTGTTTCCAAGTTTCCCAAGTAATGCTACTTCAGGAGGAGTACCCAGTAATGGCTCCGAGTAATAGCTATGAGATAAGAATTACCCCCCCCAACGCAAAATTATGGAAAGATCACAAGAACAAAAGGCAACATTGTTTTACTGATAAATAACATTTTTATTTTCACCCAAACATTCTAGCATTACAATGGTAAACAAAGTGCAAATTATCAGAAAGTCAACTGAAGTCAACAGAACCCAAACTTGTTAAACAAACCTTTTCACAGAACACAGATTTTGCAAATTTATCCCCTTCATATCTCCAAGGCCATGTAGTAGTTATATTTCTCTTCAAAGCCTGTTACTTATTTTATTGCTAAAGAATCTGAGCTGCTACATTTCAGAAGTGGTGATTAATCATCCTTCGAAAATTCTACAAGACTTTGAGACACAAAATCATGAATCCATATATCAGTTTCTGGAAGAGATGTGTCCACAAGAAAAGTCACGATTTTTCGATCCCAAGAGTTAGTGCTTTCATGAACTGCCTGTATCTGTGCCACCAAGGGTTTCTTCTCTACGAGATTCCGAAACACTATTGATGCCTCTTCTGACCACTGCTGGCTTTTCACTCCTAGGACAAATGTAAAGCAAAACAGAAGTTCATTTATAGACTAGAACAATCGGAATGATTAAGTTTAGAAAGAAGTGAGGGGGGTTTAAATACTTGATAAAACAGACGTTCAAGTGCTACTGCATGCAGCTTAACTCTAGAAAAGAAACACAAGCTCACCAATCTCTCACACAAAAAAAGCTTCATTTTTACAGAGACTAGAACATTTTTGTTTTCTTTAAGTCTAAAGATATGGACAAGTTTGCAGAAGTGAAAGGCAGATGCACTGACTCACTGAGTAATTCAAAAGTATTATCAGTGATCAAGGCATATTAGAAAACATGACAAAAAGGAAACTAAAGATCCTTTCAAAACAAACTATTTCTTTGTCTTCTGCCTGAGGGTGCTGAAATTTTTTGTCCTCTTGGCCTTGATTTAGATTGTTTTCTTCATCTCAAAGCAGCATCAGCTAATAAACATCTGACAAACCTTCAAGTCCCAAAGTAGATCCGCAGAGAGCAGAAATGAAGTGCTTCTTAAATGCTTCACAACTGCTCGTATTTTTTTTTGAGAGCAGCATCCCACAAAGTCAAGTCTGCTCAAGGATGTGTTGCTAGAACCCAAACAAGTTTTTGAATATGGCTGTAATAAACCAAAGAAGAAGTGGCTCCTGCAGACTTGGAATTCAGTCTCCCCAGACCCCTGCATCTAGACACAAGGGGCTCAACTATCATGCATGAATAACCAAACAACAACTTATGGATAGAAGAAGCAAAGCAGCAAAACAGCAACACTTTGCTTTTACTATTAGCAGAAGTTTGCTGCTGATAGGACAGGACAACACAGGAACACAGCTCCTTGCAGGTTACAGAAGGAATTAGAAGTCAACATTTAAGTAAGGGTAATTAATGCTAGGAAAGGCTGGTAAGGAAGCAAATGGGATTTTACAAGGAAACAGACCAGAGATGGAGAGGTAGCAGACATGAAAAAAGAGAGAAAAAAGTGGAAGAATAGCAAGACAATAGTTACCGGTCTTCCGGGCTCAGCTGGCCTGCTTTGACAATATGAAGCAGCTCAGAGGCCAACTTAACTAGCTACTTGGGATTCTGTGAAGCAGGAAAATTGGATGACTTGTAGGCTTGCTCAGCTGGATCCTGTACTACCCCAGCAGGCAGACAGAACTAGAGATCAGCTTCATTTCAGCACTGCACTCCTAGGACCCCAAGCCTGTCGGTAACACATCCATAATCACTAGTTTAAAGCAACCTTCAAGGTCACATTGAACTTATACAGGAAAGCAGATCCACAGAAGGCAACCTAGGATCAGAGCACCAACTTTGTGACCTGTCACTTCAGAAAAGCACATTCTGTCACTGAAGTCTAGACTAGTGCAGACCAAACAGCAGCAGAAAGCAGCACATGAACTGGAAGAGATGCATACATCTGAAAACAATGCAGAAATGAAAATAAAATTTGGAAAAGGAAAGAAAGGACAGCATGAAGAGATCAAGTTTTATTTTTTTTAATTCTGTCAGATGTATGCACACTGTCTATGCCCCGTACTCTCAAGGAAATCAATCTTACTTAAGTCTCTTGAAAGCTCCCACCCCACTCATGGAGTGCATTTGTTTGAGAACAATATATTCCAGGCACCTTTGGATTCCACATACGCAATGGTAAACAGTAAATTACAACAGGGGCAAGATACAGAAGAAAAACTTCTCCAGCAGCTCAGCATCTAGTTCCTAATTTTATGTAGATTAGGATAATCAGAACATAAGTTCTGATCAACAGACAAAACTTTCACACTGTGTAGTGGGTTATATTTAAGGATCCAAAACCCATTTAGGTTTGATTTCTCTGCATCCTATGCATATTAGACACCACACACATTAAATGATAAATATTTGTGACAATGAAAAGCAGCTGCTGGGAAGGTTAAGCAATCTTCAGTTTTATACATGGTAACTAAAAGTGCTGCATTAAAATAAAAAAAGAATAGAACCACTGTCTCCTATGTCAAGAAGAAAAGCAGAGCTACTTCGATGACATAACCATGTGTGCATTAAGCGTGTTTTTGCAAGCAGGTGCATGTTTAGCAAAAAACAATTACATCACTAACCTTTGGCTTTGTCCACTTTACATTTCAGTTTATTTGGTATCCCCACTGATTTAAGACTTAAACAACAACAAAAAATTGCAGATGCTTACTGCCTACCTGCAAGCTGAGCTGTTATAGCCTGGAAAGGTAGTTTTCTAAATGTATCCATGAGTGGCTGTACTTTCTCTATGCTGACGAACTCATGTTTACCATAGTCCAGCTCATAGACCGACAAAAACCCGTTTCGAAGAATTCCTTTTATTATGACCCTGTACCACCTAAAAAGTGAAAGAACAAGAACAAACAATTTGAATTCATCCTCACATGCTGTCAAGGCACCAGAAAAAAAATACACAACCAGAAGATCTTAACCAACATGTCTCAGGCTTCCCAGATCTAGTATGATCTGAAATCAACTCTTCCAACTGCAATCTGGAAGCATGAAGAGACTGCAACCTCATTTACTCTCTTAATCTCTCAGATACCATTGGACATCTTCCATCTTGTTAACAACACGGACAAAGCGGAGCTAGGCTTGCCTAGCTTAGCAGAGCTAAGCTTGCCTTCAAAGATTTTGTTTTTAATTTACTATCTACTTACTGATTTCCAATTTTAGCTGCATACAGCTTGTTTTTTTCAATATTCACAGGTTTCTCTTCTGCCCTGCTGTAGTACAAGATCATTTCTTCCATTAGGGCTTCCAAATTATGTAGCTCTTTCCAAGGCTGGACAATAAAGTGACCTGGATGGCAGGCCACTGAGACATAGACATCCATGAGCTCACCAGTCTTTGACAAGGGTAGAGGTGGAGGCATATCAGTGGCAGATGCTGCATTGCTGGGTTCTCTGGTTGAATCAGAGAAACTCTTCTCTGATTTTCCACTAGTTAACCGTAGAGTTGAAACAGCATCACTTGTCACTTTTGCAGAGCTAGTCCCACTGGGTGTAACACTCAGGAAAACATCTTTCTGATGCTTCCACAAGTCTGCATTTTTGATCTTCTGATTGACACTATGATCCACATCTGGGAAATTCTCTGAAGCAAACAAGTAAATGTGTGCAATTCCCTTCGAACCATCCCGTTTAACCACCTTGGGGAAAAAAACAGTTTAACTTCCAGTTAATAATGATGAAATACACATCTGATTCTGTACAGAAGACTAAATCCTTTAAATGGAGAGGGGGAACAGTTCATTGCATTCAGTATGCACAGAAGTATTTTGAAGATTATCTCAAATATGTTGTTGGACAGTAAGCAACTCACAGCAGCTAGAAAGCGCATTTGCAGATACTCCACACATGAGTTTTGTTCAGCCCAAGAGGTTCAATCTCAGTACTGTGTGTACAATTCCAGTTGTCAGGAAAACAGTAGCCACTGTCCATACAGATCTAAACAAGTAAGTAATGCTATTAAATATTAACACTTAATCCTTCAAAATTCTCTGCATGTCATTATGCGAGATGAAGCCTAGTAAATTAAGGATGGGAAAAAAATACAGATAAAAAAAGCTTCCAGGTTTGTATCATGCATAATTTTCAAGAACTGACAAAAAAATATTTCCTGTTTAACATCAGATATGCTAGCATTATTGCGAGCAAAGCACTGAAATTTTAATTTTACAAAGTATATAACATTTATTTATGGATTCTTCTGTTGACTTTCTTATCCAAGTATAAAAACTTTCCACAATTAAAGCATACCTCTGTCATCTATTATTTAACAAAGCAAAAATTAGTACCGAGCTCAAATTCTCTCGGAAAAGGATGTTTAGAAAAGCCAGATGCAACAGTCTTAACTCCCAGAATAGCAGAGATCTGTTTTAACTGTACAGCCTCCAGTGTTAATGCATGCAGAAGGGTAAAATACATTTTTTCAAAGTGCTGTGACAGTATCTGGAATAAAATTTTTAAGAGGTAATTAGCTTTGGTTAGTCTCTACCTAGTAACAGATTTCCTTTAGAAGGGTGTTTGCAGTTAATTAAACTGGATAGGATACACTGCAAGTGGGAATAATTTTATCTTAAAGATAACAGAAATTGTAACTGAAGAATAGCATATACTAAATCACACTGGATTAGAACAAGCGATCAAAAGATAAAGCTGCTTTCTTTCCTGGGTTCAGATAGGAGAGGGTTAATTTTCATCAGAAGTTGGGGGTGGAGGGGGTTGGTAGAGATGTGAGTGTGTGGTGTTCACAATCAACACAGACAACTGAACCAGGCAGTGTGTTATTCCATTCCACACTGATACGTCAGTTGTTGGTTGGACTGTTCAGTGGATAAGGAATTGGCTGGATGGTCACATCCAGAGGGTGGTGGTCAATGGCTCAGTGTCCCGATGGAGATCAGTGACAAGTGGCATCCTTCAGGGGTCTGTACTGGGACCTGTACTGTTTAATATTTTCATCAATGATATTGACAGCGGGATCGAGTGCACCCTCAGCAAGTTCGTAGGTGACACCAAGCTGAGTGGTGCTGTCGACAGGCTGGAGGGATAGGATGTCATCCAGAGGGACCTGGATAAGCTGGAGAGGTGGGCCCGTAATCAGCCCAGCAATTCTCATGAGACATAAATCACTGCAATGTCTTGGGGCTTTGCCCACTCCTACCAAGTCCTTTTCAACACCATTCAGTGCCCTCAAGGGGAAGAGAAGGTCTCTGAACCTAAAATCAGACCAGCAGGTCCTGCAGCTGAAACAGAGAACCAGCCTGTGCTGTTATCAGTCACTCCTATCCACAAAAAGAAATACACAAAAAGCCCAATTCTCCTAGTGAGATGAAGATGAACCAGAACTAGAACAGAAGGAAGAAACCAGAGGTGATCACCTGGTCCCTGTCTGAGTGAGCTGCAAGATGTGTGGAAGGATTTCAGCTGCCTGCCAGGTGAGCAGATCATCACCTGGCTGCTCCGATGCTGGGGCAACGGGACTGGGAGTTTGGAACTAGAGGGGAAGGAGGCCAAGCAGCTGGGACCCCTGTCCAGGGAAGGGGCAATGACAAGGTGACTGGAAAACGGACACAATTCCTCAGCCTTTGGGGTGACTCCTGTCAAGCGTAAAGGAAAGGCAGCCCTTTCCACCAGGATGTTACGTGTCACCCAGGCAAGTGCCTGCCACGGAGAGAGGTGCTCAGTACCCGAGGGACTTAGCGGTGCTGGAGTGATTTATAATTATCCAAATGAGCAGAGCAACCCACAGATGCAGATGCAGCCCAGCGCACACCACCCGCCCGGCTCAAGTTCCTACAAAGGGCACCTCTGTCACGCGCCAACTCCTTGCAGTGGTGCCCTGAGAGACAGCCCGGAACACCAGCCCGGGTCTCCAAAAGCAGCTCCTATGGCAACACGGCATCCCAGAGGGAGGGAATCAAGTCAGACCCCAGAACTCATTTCTGAAACAGCCTCACAGGTGCCTGGGCCGAGGAGCACGGCATCGAGCGGCTCTGTCACACCCCCTGCCATGCACCAACCTCCAGGAAAACTGAATGATCAATGGACTGATACAAAACACACTGAAAGCAGGGGGGGTGGGACTTTCAAAAACTGGGACACACATTTAGCAAAGGCCACCTGGTTAGCTAACACAACAGGAGCTGCCAGTTGAGCTGGCCCTCCCACTCAAACCTCTCAGATACTGTGGAAGGAGATAAAGTCCCTGCAGTGCACATGAACCGAATCTGAGGGAAGCTGGTCTGGATGAGTCCTGCTTCAGGCAAAGGCAAACCCATCCAGGGGATTGCTTTTGCTTAGTGGCCTGGGTGCACCTGCTGGGTGATGGGGGAGGCCAGAGAAGTCCAATGTGTACCACAGGGTGACTTAATTTTGGGCAAGAAGGGACAGTGAATTAAATTATATTTTGCTCATTGTTAAATAACTTTGCTGGGCATGACATAGATGGTATAGAATAAGGGGTGGGTAATGTCCTGGATTAGGATAGGATAGGGTTAATTTTCACCAGAAGCTGGGAGGGGGGTCACAACAAGATAGACAACCCAATCAGGCAGTGTGTTATTTGATACCATACTGACATCATGCCCAGTATATAAGAGCAGGGTGCAGCTGGGGAAAAATGTTCAAAAAAGGCTGGGAAAGAGGCTGGGGCTGTGCAGCTCCATGGTTATCTCTCCTTTCTTGGTGTGTATTGTTTCATTACTGTTATTTGTTGTGGGGGGAGGACAGGAGATGGGGAGATTGAGGGAGGGGACTTAACTGCAAGCAGCTGCTTGGGCTCGGCTCTAAACCATGACACTTTCCAAGACCAGAAGGAGAAAAACTATGCTCATAAGAGGCATAAAAATCATATAAGGTTAACTCAACAGTTATACCTTTTTATGTAGTGAAACGTTAACAACTGTGTTTCTTTCTTACCAGTTGGACTGCAACAGCAAAATGTGGAATGCTAGTGTGAAAGTTGCTAATTCTCAAGGGGCAAAGAGAAGCTTCTAACAGGCTTAAGCAAGTAAGTTTCATGCCAAATGTCCTAAGAAAATGACTTTGTGTAGAATTTATGTTGAAGAGCTGGCTAGAAACTTATAAAGTTCTGTAACAAAAATAAATCTGATGAGTAGTTAAGCTTCTTGAGTTGTTTTGAAAATGCTCTTTGCACATGCCTATGGATTTCAAGTCACATAGACATTTTGGCTATTTACCTTCATGCTAAATTCAGGACAATTCATTACAGTGTCTCGCAGCCACAGTACAGCATCTGGAGTCCACATGCCAGTGTTAGGAGGCAGATCAGATAGGCAGCATTTTATAGCCTAAGAAGAGAATTAAGTGCACAATAATTTAGCAATATAGAAACTAGTCCACAAGTTATTTTCACAGAAACTTCATTAATACTGGCAGATTCAATAATGTATGACAAACAGACAGAGAAAGATGCAAAACCAGTACCATTACTCATGTACAACATCCTGTGAATACACAGGATGACATGATTTATGTCAGTCAAAGGTGCACAATGAAATACATTCCAACGTTAAATGTTATTAAACAAACCAGAATTTCATTACATGAACTCTGAAACAGCAGTGCTACAAATTCTGCCAAGACATTTAGCATAGCTTAGCTTTAACATGTCTGTATACCTGAGGCGGTATTGCAATTACTTCTCTGAGGAATTGTGGTGGGATCTCTCTAAGCTCTGACACTTTTACAGTTGCAACTATTCCAGTATCCATGAACTGGACATCAAGTGCCCGTCTAGTATGAATAATTCTTATCTGAAAAAAGAAAGCAAGAGCACCACTTTGAGGTTAAAAACACAACAGTGATACATACACTATAGCAAGTTTCATGAAACTATGGTTTGAGATTTAGCTGAACAAGAAGAGCCATTTCTATGTGGTTAAACTGTAGCTTCTTACCTCTACACGTGCCCATTTTCCTTTGGAAGGAAACAAGCAGATTTTGCCACAGAAAGGTAATGATATGTTAAACTCATGTGTCTGCTGCAAATATAAAAACAGAAGTTTAAAAACATGGAGCTATTACTAACTGGCACTCAACTAACCATTTAAAAAGCCACACATGGAATAAGCAGTTCTGAGAAGCAAAAATTCTGTTTCAAATATAAAATCTCTTTCAAGTCTCCAATACATTTCTTACCATGTTGTTTCAAGCTTCCCCAGTTGGTAAAGCTTTAATTCCAATCTGTGTATTTTAAAGGGAAACTGAGAGAATATAAAGTGATGGGGAAAAAAGCAACATCTGGAAACAATCAATAGGAAATCACTGACCATTGCTTAATGTTTTGGAAAGCATGAGCAGTTTAATGCTGTGACAGACAACTGAAGAAGCTTCTACCTTATGTTCTAGAACACATAATTTGTTGAGGTATGTAACAAACCAAATTTACTAATGACTCAAATGAAAATCTCATGAAGGTGACAGTCACCATGATGATCCTAAAAAACATTAACAAGACAATGGCTACACTATAAAAAGCATGAAGGAACTCCATTTGAAGACCCATCAACACCTTAGTTTATTCAAAAAACCAAGATAATCTGCGAAGTCAAGATTGCTTCTTTTACCTTCGTATACAGATTGATATTAAAAGATTCTGAATGTCACAGTCTTGCTTTAGTAACAAGAAGACAGTAACATATACTCTGTCCAGAAATATCTGAATTTTTGCAGTACCCTTCTGGCTGCCTTCCTTTGTGTTGCTAAACTTTTCAGGATTCTATATGCTTTCCTTCAGGGTTTAGCCTGCTTGACACTGAAGATAACTGAGGTTTGTTCAATATAAAGTAGTTCCACATGTTGTGTGTTCCCCAAGCAGTCTAAAGCTCAACTTCTACACCTAAAAACACTTTTACAGAGTAGTTCCACAAGCAGCAGTTCCACAAACAGGCCTTTCAGGGATCTGCATTTCATAGTTTGATTCTCTAAGGCTCAGTTCAATGTTTAACAAATAGATTATTTTAATATTTCTTCTCCTTTGTATAAATTCTCTTGAGTCTCGTAAGGCTTATTGCATGTTATAGAACGCAAGTTATAGAAGGCACCCTGAGTAAGTTTGCAGAGAACACCAAGGTGGGTGGGCGTGTTGATCTGTGTGAGGGTAGGAAGGCTCTGCAGAGGGACCTGGACAGGCCGGGTCGATGGGCTGGGGCCGGTCATGTGGGCTTCAGCAAGGCCAGCTGCTGGGTCCTGCACTGGGGCCACAACAGCCCCCAGCAATGCGACAGGCTTGGGGAGCTGCGTGGCAGAAAGGGACCTGGGCGTGCAGGTTGGCAAGCAGCTGAACATGAGCCAGCAGTGTGCCCAGGTGGCCAACAAGGCCAACGGCATCCTGGCCTGGATCAGGAATAGTGTGGCCAGCAGGACCAGGGAGGTGATTGACCCTCTGTCCTCAGCACTGGTGAGGCCACACCTCAAGTACTGGATTCAGTTTTGGGCACCTCAGTACAAGAAAGGTATCAAGGTGCTGCAGTGGGTCCAGAGAAGAGCAACTGAGCTGGTGAAAGGACTGGAGAACAAGGCCTGTGAGGAGTGGCTGAGGGAACTGGGGTTGTTTACTCTGGAGAAAAGAAGGCTGAAGGGAGACCTTATTGCTCTCTACAGCCACCTGAAGGAAGGGATGTTGTAGAGAGGCTGGCACTGGTCTCTTCTCACAAGTAACTAGTGACAGAACGAGAGGGAACGGCCTCAAGCTGCCCCAGGGGAGGTTTGAACTGGACATTAGGAAAAATGTCTTCACTGAAAGGGCTGTCAGGCACTGGAACAGGCTGCCCAGGGAGGTGGTTGAGTCACCATCCCTGGAGGTGTTTTACGGGCGTACTGATGTGGTGCTTGGGGATATGGCTTAGTGGGGGACTTGGTAGACTAGGGTTAATGGTTGGACTTGATGATCTCAAGGTCTTTTTCAGCCTAAATGATTCTATGATTCTATGTGCCTGTAAAAGGCTGGTGCAGTATCACACTTCTCTGACACATGCAAATTTTAAAGCAACTTCAGACTTTTGAACACCTCCTATACATTAGTTTTAGTTGAAATTAGCTACAGCATTTGAAAGCTAAGGGTACAAGGACAAGATATGCAGTAGGTCATATCAAAGCCATCAAATCTCCAAGGAGTACTGGCTAAAAAGAATGGACCTTGGTTACACTGCTTTTATTGTCACCTTGAATGGTGTGCTGTGGGCCAGGCTGTTTACACATCTCAACTCCATTATGTAAGTAAAAATTCCAGAAAAAAAATGAGGCATTTATCTCCACAGGCTTTATACAAATCTGATGCAGTTTCCATTGGAAGCTTCCCATTATGAGCCATTTTGTTACTGTTCTAACTATCCAAGAAAAGTCATAAGCAGTTACAGAAGCTTTAGACACAGCTTGTGAACAAGAAAGCATCTAAAGACACTTCTCATGCTGAAGGATGCATCCCCCCAAAAAAGAGAAATTACAACCTTTTCAAATAGTCTATGGCTACCTCAGAACCTTGAACTGATATGTAAGGAAAATGATACTTACACTTGCATTATGTTACACTATGTTACATTACACTATGAAGAAAGACTACTACACCACTTCTTTCACCATAGAACCTACCTTGTAAAGGAAGAAGTCTTCTATTTTCTGCAAGATTTCAGAAAGTCTGGACAAGCCTTTAGATGGCACTTGGCAATACAAGCTTCCATCAGATAAAACACTGGTTACTCTGACATTTGTGTACAGTGCATCTACCTGCAATTGTAAGATTTTGACAAGAGGTGGTGGGGGGTACGAAAGCCACACACACAAACTTAGCAAGTTTCTCAGTACTGTTTTTGTCTATCCAAAGATCTTAGCAGGCAATGATTGTTAATGAATTAAGAAGGAAACAGGAAAATGGTACCTGTAGGTGCAGTTCAAGGGTCTTGTCATGCAAAGCCTTCAGACAAGTGGCATTGATGTTTATATCGTCTTCTCCAGAAGTGTCATAGAGAACAAGAAGAGGAGTATCACTCTTTTCCAGTATTTCCACAGCAAATATTTTAGAGCACGTCTGTGATTCCACAGTCTTTACTAGGACAGGATCATCACAGAAGACTTCCAGTCCTGTAAATCACATCATACTTGTTATATATCACTGAATTTTAAGGGAAAAATAATAACCAGGTCTGTGGTGGAACTAGAATCTTTCCAAGAATCAGGATGTAGCAGAAAAGTTGTACCACACCCATACTTGTATTCTGCTTAATTGCCACCTTTTTAACACAGAAAGCCACTTTTGAGAGGTAAAAGAAAAAAAAAGAAAGAAAAAGATCCTCTTCAGAAAGAGTCAAGGCAAATGTGCAGAAAAATAAAAAATGCATCCAAGTATTAAAAAACAAACAAAACCTCATTCATGGCAATTTTATATTTAAAATAAAATAGAACTAACTTTTAAAAAAGTTAGAAATGCCTACCAGTTTTGGAAAGGTAAATAGTTTTCAGCAAAGTCTAGGAAGTCTGCAAGTACTGAAAGGGGAAAGATCACTTTAAAGTAAATAAATAGGATCATATTTAGGAATATATTGCCTGAACTGGTCACAACAGATGTGCCTTATTTGTGGGAAAAGGAGTTGTGCTAGTACATTGCTTCACACCATAGCAAATGTTTCCTCATATTTCTTTAGCCTGACAAATATTAAACAGGAAAATTTAAGAAGAGAAACAACGAAGCTCCATTACAGAGATACTTGATATCAAGGTCTTCTAATATCAAGGTTGCTTTATAAAACTCCTTCCTTCCTATTCCTACCTTCCTATTCCTTCCCGTTCCTTCTTTCCATGCCTATCAGTATCTGCTTAGACTAGCTGGCTTGGACAAAATCTAACCTAACAGAGTTATTACAAACAAAGATCAAAACTGCCAGATGAGATGCCTCAATCCATGAATTGTGCCATGGCAAGCTGTATAGTCAACACTGCCGTTCTCTTACCTGCCAGCTTACATTTTGCAGCTTGAAATGGAAGTGAAGTAAACTGTTTCTGTAGTTTGTACACACTGGTGCTTTCCACAAAGTCACTGAAGCCATGATCAACATAGCATACCTGAAAATGGAAAATGAATACAAGCGTTACAAATATGAATATAATTGTAAATATGTTTTCTTGAGTCTAGGGAAGATGTATTTAATTACTGCATTCTCTGTGAAGCCACAGACATCATTTTTCACTAATTCTGTACTATGTAACACCATTAATCTCATGTTCATTTCACTGCTTGAATATTCAGTTTTCAGGGAAGGCCCCCCCTTCTCAAGATCTCTGCAAAATCATCTTTTCCAACTGTCCCACAGAATGTCAACGCTTAACGGGAACACTGCTGGAAGGACTCAGAACATATTACCTCAAACCACATGAATAAAGGTTAACAAAGGTGGAAATTTCTATTTGTAAAGTTTTGAAAGTGTTGAAAAGTCAAATACTACTGAAGTGCCATTCTATGTTTCACCTTTAGATTTTACAGCATTAGAAGAATTATTTTGATCTATGCTTACAGTAAATTTGATATCAATACCACAGTCAATGCAGGAAACCAATGGGGAGACTGCTGATTGGAAGCAAATAGTTGGAGCTAAAGTGAGAGAAAGAAGGCTTTGATAAGGCTTTTTACAACTTTTTTCTCAACCCCATCATGCAAAATTTCTGCATATCGAACAGTGAAAAAGGATCCTGAACAGTGTGTCAGAGCATAATTAGCAAATGCTGCAATAAAGCAGTATCCTTCTTTCGTCTCACGGCTAGAGAGAAATTAGAGGCGAGCCTGCTACCAACATCCTTGGCACTTCTCTAAACCCAACAATCTTTCACAAAACCAAGTTCTGACAACCCCCCCTCCAAGTTTCAGCTGAGAGGTATCACACTAGCTTTGAGAAAAATCTGAATACTAATACATGTGCTATCTAGATATTTCTGAAATGAATCAACTTTAGAAGTATGTTAAGCAGAATGGGTAAAAAGTAACCTAACTGGGGGAAGAAACAAAAAATAAAAAGGTATCATTAATGTTTGACTATGTAAGATATAATTGAGACTCAGAAACTCTCATGTTCCATGATGTATTCTAGTTTCATTGCAGACAGCAAGAACAGTCTGCCTGGCCTAGGAGAAGTTTAACAAAGGAGTTCAGTAATGTCAAAAGGTTTTAACTAAAATGCACATTACATATAACTCCCAGAATACCAGATTTTCTTGAAAGGAACACAAGTATCCTTCTCATTGTCTTGCTATTCAGTGCATATAATACATACTCCTGAGTTAGATATTTTAGTGAATTTCGTTCTTCCCCTGTCCCACTCCAAACAGTGCTGCTACACCCATTCCTCCTAAGACTATCAAAGGTACATTGTCCATTCAGAAGTGTTATAGGCCCCAGCCTCATATAAAATGCAAAACTAAACCCCCAAACTCAAACTATTTATGGAAAGAAAACTGAGATACCGTTTAATTTTGGCAATCATGTAACATCAAAAAAGTCTTAATTTCTTATATAACTGAAAATAGAAGGAAGAAAACTGTACTTCAGGGCAAGAAAGGACAGAATGCTAGTGCAACACATTTAAGAAAAAAAGATTGTTTCAAGTCTTTCTCCAAGTGCCAAAAGAAGTAATAGCTTGCCTTTATTCTGTTGTCTTCTAGAGAAATTATCCGAGCACGCAACCAGTCCTCTTCAGCATGTACTGCAACAAGTTGCCCAACGCTCAGAGAATGAGCTACTGACACTGTACTATTCTGACTATAGTATCCTTTCATGTCATCTTCCATTTGGTCCTGGGCGGAGGAATAATCTTTGCCCACATACCTACAGTATTTTACAACAAAACAAAACAAAACACCACAAGAGTTAGGATGCAGCTCAAAAAGCTGAATAAAAACCTAAGAACATTTATAAGCATATATGAATAAATTATAGATATATAAATTTTCTAAGCATATCAATATCCAAACTCTTTTCCCATTAACAGGGCTATAGAAAAGTAACTAACATAAAATTTAGTACTTCTACTGACAGCTAAATATGGTCTATAATCTAACACGCTGAGCTAGATTTTTAGTAAGAGCTCTTACTTATTAAAATAATGTAGCGCAACTTCACAAGAGCAGAGTAGTATCTGTGACCAAGTACAAAAGAGAATCAATGTCATCTCTGAAGTTACTCTGTCATTAGCAAACAGCAGCTTAATCAGGTTTTCACTAAGGTTGATCAAAAACAAGGCATCAAAAGTAACCTTACAAATCAGCTGTCAAACCATACGCTATTTACTCTCAGACTTCAGAACAATCCTGCTACTAGGCTGCTGACCTAATGGTTCATACTGATGCAGATTGCATTGCACAGATCTTCTTTAATAAACTTCCTGAAAACTCCAAGTGGGAAGTCCTGAATGCTTCAGAAACAAGTTACATCAAGGCAGACAAAATGAAAACTTATTCCCAAATTTGTAGTAGCAGCCACTACTTGTTCATAGAGTGATTAATGCTTATAATTTCTACCACAGAGTTTACATTATCATCCTATAAAACACTAGGTTTATTCTGGAGGTCTGCTATATGCCCAGGAGTAGTGCAGACACTGCACTGAGACCTACTGTGACAACTCTGTTACAGTGATTAAGTTAAATCTGATCACATTCCAGGGAACGCTCCGTCTCCTAAAGACTGCCTGCTACCTTACCGTCCAACTACATACTGCTTTTCAGAATGATAGCCCTTTTACTTCTATGGAAACACTCATCTACTTCGTAACAGACAGGGAGTGGGGTGACAGTCATTTATGTGCTACTTAAAAGTTTACTTGTTAACATTTGTTTCATAAAGATAAACAGACACTGGCAGTATCTTATCAGAAAGTAGAAGAATCTTTTAGAATTCTGTGCCTCACTGTGTTCCGGTCACAGGTGAGCATCATGCTGAAGAAGTTTTTGGCTGCTTAAAGCCAACTGAAAAATTGTTTTTCAAATTCTTTGGAAAAGAATCTTGGAAAACAACTGCAATAAAGTGTGTTAGAGATTAATCTACATGCAGGTGGCCCAACACCTGCATGTAGAGTGTGCATTCAGCAGCGTTCTTAGTCTCAACTGGAATCAATTCTCATGACAAGTTCAGCTTGCTGCTTCATTGTGAAAGAAACAGAGGGGTGTGCTTCCATAGAGAAACAAGCTGTTAACTTTTGTTTGTTCCAAAAGACAAAAGAAGAGGGGAAAAAAGTACACGAGCTGTAGCACAGAAGCTCAAGGTAGTTGAGAATCAAAGCTGGTAATTATTTCTCATAAGAACTCAAATGTAGCCCCTAGCATATCATCTGTGCCTTCAATCACACTGTAGATACACAGTGAATATCTAGGAGTGTTTCTGTTACCTCACTTTCATTCTGACTACATCCCAGTTCTTACAGAATTGTACGATGTCCTGAAATTGAAAAGCACCAAAGCTTCCAGCTTTGTCTTGATTAGTACTGCAGCTGAGATGTTTCAGTCAAACAACACCTAGCCACATACCAAGGAAGTGGAAGAAGACTGCTCCGTCCCCAAGACAGAAAAAGGAATCTTGATTTTATTGTTCCCCAGGGATAAGGTTTAGGGCCAGTTCTGCTTAATATCTTTATCAATGATCTGGATTAGGGGATTGAGGGCACCCTCAGCAAGTTTGCAGATGACACCAACTTCGGCAGGAGTTTTGATCTGCTATAAGGCTTTAAAGAGAGATCTGGACAGGCCAGGTCAATGGGCTGAGGCCAATGGGACGAGGTTCAACAAGGTCAAGGGCTGGGTCCTGCACTTGGGTCCTGCTCCATGGAACACTACAGGCTTGAGGAGTGGTTGGAAAGCTCCCCAGTGGAAAAGGACCTGGGACTGTTGGTTGACAACCATCTGAACATGAGCCAGCAGTGTGTCCAGGTGGCCAAGAAGACCAACAACATCCTGGCTTGTATGAGAAATAGTGTGCCCAGCAGGACTAGGGAAGTGGTTGTCCCACTGTATTTGGCATTGGTGAGGCCATGCAAAATGCATCATATCTGTTTCAGTAGCTCTATGCACGGATGATTACATGTCCTGAATTGGCTCTTTTTCCTAGTACTATTCATCTTCATCATCTCTCATGTCTTGGACTAAATATAAACAAAGCTCTCACAGGAACAACCTAAGACATTAGACCTAAGACTTTGATGTAGTTCTTTTTTCTGTCATTTCTTTTTTTAAGCTTAGGCTTACTCATAAATTCTAGCTGTGTATTCTTCACTAACATAATTGACTCTTCCAGCTGGAGGTAGTAAAAATGTTAACAATGGATGAAGTATCTTGCCTTAAATTATGCTTTGTGACAAGACCAGTATACAAAATAAACTCATAAGCAGAGTACAAAAAAAGGTGCTAGTAGCTAAAACAAAGATGGCAACGTTCTCAAATGAGAATTTATCACATGACCTCCAAGAAAGGGTATTTTCACTAAAAACAGTAGGCTGATACAAAAGAAGTCCAAGGTTGAGTACTTCAATATATTACTGATCGCTAGAATGAAAAAGGGTATCTAAATTTCAGCCTTAAGGCTACAACATTGAGTATTGCTAACCAATAACAAGGAACAGGGTACTCGTTTCACAGTGAAAGGATCTGTGAGCGAACTGCAGATGTTCTTACTTTCATCCTAATCAGGACCTCAGAGAATTACTAAAATTCCCTCATGAAAGCTGAAACTGCAGAAACCAGTGGGGAAAAAAAAGCAAGGTGTCAATATAGTATATTACCACACAGTTGCTCCACTCATCCTTTGAAGAGACATATAAAACTTTTAAAGATTAGGCTCAATTTGAAATAATTTTTAAAATGAAATATCTTCTTAAAAAGTGTTTGGGGTTTTTTTGGTTGGTTGGGTTTCTTTTAACTTTTAAACAACTGCTAGGATTTGTGTTTTATCCCAGAGATGAAGTGCAGAAAGCTTATCATGGCATTTCTGGAAACAGTATAACACATGCAGGATAGCTACTGCAGTCCTCTTCTTCACTTCCTCTAAGGCTGGGCTGACTAGCAATCAAACCAAGAAGCACTGGTAGTTTTTTGTTGGATGGAAACATATCTGTCCCCAAAAGTGAAAACTGCAGTGTCATTTGAACATACTCAAGTCACACCTAGTTAGTAGCAAGTCAATTACAGAAGTAAAATATATTTTAATAATCATTGCAGCAATATCTGAGTAATACTATGTGTTACAGTAGGGTTATTTTAAAAAGTCTTCCAATGGCAAATCAAATCTGCTTTGATTCTTAGAACTGATCAGCTTAGCACAGAAGTTTCAGGAAATTTCCATTTAAGCAGACAAAAAAAAGGATTCTTAAGTTTCGTTATCAAAATAAGTCAGTAACAAAGTCCTGCAACCTCATATTCATCTGTTCTATTATGGCAGACCTGCACAATATGAATAAAGCAAAAAAGATAGATTTTTAAGTACAAACTCACCTAATTAGGACCTCATTAGTGTTTTTGAGTTCTAACACCATGACGGACACAGACCCTTCTGAAGGAATGATTAGAGGAGGCACAGTTACATTCTCTGGATACTGGTCCTTGGATTCTTCATACTGTTGCTCAGCCGTGGCCTTCACACTGTCACGCCTCTGGACTTTCTCAGTAACATTCAGATTTTCATCAGTGTGTCTTTGGGGTTTAGCATAGAGGATGGCCTTTCTGGGGACTTCAGATACATAGTCCACTACACATACATCTGAGAGCAACTCTAGATTATTGAGAATGTCTTCTGGAAATTTTACTTGGTAAGTGTCTTGGTACAACTTTGGAAGTGCATTAGCCCAAAGACCACTGGAATACTTCAGCAAGATGTTGACAACTTTTTGCTTGAAGTCACTACTAAGTGCAGGTGTGGTCTCAGTATTTGGTTTTATCAAAGGGTCTGCTTTTGAAGAAGTAACATTCTGAGATGGCTTTTCTTGCTCTGTATCACTTTTTGCTATTGGTGGTACTTTCTTAGCAGGATAAAGAAGCCCATCCATCTGATCACCCCTGTGTACTTTCTCCACCTTGGAAAACAAGAAGCAGAGTCAATTATCAGTTGCACCTCTAAGTCTAAATGATCTTGCCAATTACATTTTTGTAACATGCATTTTATACAGACTTTGAAGTGGTCATCCACAGGGAACTAAGCTTGAGGCAGTTACTACAAGGTAGTATTACTTGTAATGCTTCTTCCTCATTTTGAAGGATACCAAACACAGATGACTACTCAGTAGAGGACAAATACCTAATACATGCAATACAACTCAGACTTGCTTCAAGAAAGTATCATCTCTCTTTTCTCCTACAAGGACCAGAAGATGATGACACATGCCACAAAATTAGGTCTTTTTGCACATTAAACCCCCTGATCATCCACAAACTGGGAAGCATATCTTAAAAATTTCTGTCTCAGTTTACTGAGGGAAAGGGGATTTGATTGTATACTTCACTAACAAGAGGACACCTGTCAGGCAGTGCTGTAAAAGCTATCATGTACAGAGAAAAGTTCTGAAATTAAGGAAGAAATTTCTGGATCATAATAAATTTCATGATAAATCTGGTTAGGCCATTTGAAACCATGCCCACAGCCCCCCTCCAGACCTGGATGTTTTCTAAGTCCGTAAGTCTTTGGCCTTTGCTAAGTTCACTAATAAGGATCTCACATGTTCTGAAAGCACCACCTGAGAAGTGTAGAAACAAACTGTAATAAAATTCCACTTCCTAAAGCTATGCAGTTTCAACCTAAATCAACCTAATCGTACCCTAGCAGCAATATCCATGTAGAATTGAGATAAAAAAAGCTCTCTGTCCCATAGCAAGAACAACTTATGCAATAAGGAAAGTTATTAAAATTTACATAGCTCCACCTTGCTGTTCCTTCCTCAGAAGAAACAACTCTCATCAGTTTCCTGGGTCCACATCACAATAAAGATCAATTAACTTTTTTTCAGAGGCAGATCAACTTGCAAAGCACTGAGTAGTTGAATTATTTGCTACTACTCAGGGTAGCACTTTTATGATACTGGTGTCCATATTCACCAGAACTTTATACACCTTGATAAAGTCATTCTTCGCTGTTTTGTCTTAGCAACATACAACGCAGGTGTAGTGAAGAATATTTTAAGTGTTATCTTACATAACAAGAATAATACATGTAATGTTATCTTGGTAATGAGTGACATGACAAGAACACATAGTTAGATTACATTGAATAAAACCCTAAAAAATGGCCATTACTGTCAAGAACCATGTGTTTTCTGCCATGTGCACTTCTTTACAATTGGCCCAAACTGCCACATCGTGATTTGAGTTGAGTCAGCAAAGCCACCTAATGGTTACTACACAAGTGCCTCTCCATGCCTTTGCTGTACATTACGTTGTCTAGACTGGTGCAAAAGCAAGATATCAAATGGCTCTTGGCAACAGGTCTTGGTGAACTTCCACAAACACTAGCATGCATGCTATCTAAAACTGACACAAAGGAAAAAGTTTTCATAGATAATAAAAGATATGAACCATGTTAATAGAATTCTCATCCATTCATGGTGGCATGTCTGAATCCTTCTTTATCAGTGAAAACCAAACTATTAGTATTTTTGGCAAGAATAAGACATGAGAAGACAAACAAATGTTGCTAGCAATGCTCAGCTCCTGAAATTCATGTGAATAAGCCCATAAGCTTTAAGATTTGAGTCTTTCCAAGTAGGCTCACTAAACCAAGAAGACATTTCCAGTTAACTGGGAGGAGGGGTAGTGTCTTACAGACATCTGCTTACTCAAGACAATGTATGTACTATTGGATTAAATATAAACAAATCGCATAAAGGACTTCAATGCGTCAGTGGTTCATTCACCAACTTCTTAAGCATCTCTGCTAGTCAGCTTGATATAATAAATGATGACAAACAAGTCTGGCCATGCAACGTAGAAGGACCAAAGATGTCTTCAATGACTTATGACAGGAAAAAACAACATTTGTACCCTCTGCTACCAGGGATGTGATCGTGCCTCTTGAACCACAGGGAAAGAAAGGAGCTTGGTTACAAAAATAAAAAAGCCTTGCAAGGATTTTCATATACAGTCAAGAGACCAAAGTATACCAAATGGCTCAGAGAAAAAATCAGGGCATACCACTCTGGCAGGCAATGACATCCTAGATACAGACAAACTGATAGGGATGTCACACGTGTCTATGCACAAGACTGAGAAATTTGTTTAAATGACCAGCCAAGGAAACATTCAGCTCCAGAAAACACTTGGCATTATTGGGACAACTATGCGTTTGAGAAGGCTGTGTTGGAATGTATTGCAGTTCATCCTGAAAGAAGCTGGATGCAGAGGTCTACCTTTATGCACTCTTAACTAGCCCTCTTTAACTAGTGCTGCAACAGAGACGACTATATTTTAGATGACAGGACTACTAAACCTTATACGCTAAAGACTGGCAGCAGGCTAAAGAGAGAAGATCCTTAGAGACCTTTAAGCCTCTTAACTCCAATAATAACTCTGAGGGTTCTTTGGCACTGAAGCTCTGTTTTGACGAGATTGTAGATGCTGACTGAGCAAGCCATTTAGAGACAGAAAAAAGCTGTTCCAGTAAGTTGTTTCAGCTTCCTTCAGTACAAATAAGCTCCTGTGGACATCCTCACGGCACTATTTCTTGCATAGAAGTTAATGTTCAAGATGTGACAGACTGTGGTGAAGACACCTTCAAGGACACACAACGTTACAGAAACTTAATTACAAGCAAACAGCTGCACTTGTGAGCAGCACTTCTAAAGAGCCACCCTCTCTTTAGCACAAATTTCTCAATTTAGTTTCCAGTTGAATCTACAGATTTGGCTGCAGGTACTCCCCAGCAGTATGGCTGGCAGGCCTGCTTCACAAGAACAGCATGCCTGCTGTCACCTGTCCATTAGAGAGCACAAAGCAGAGTCAACAGCTCCCAGAATGTATTATCAGGGCAACAGAGACTGAAGTCATTCTACACAAAACCATATTTGTCCTGGCCCTGAGTAACAGTGGGAGCTCTTAAAAATTAAAATCCGGAGCCCAAGTCGAAAAGAATAAATCTTCAAATAGAAAAATACTCACAAGATAAATACTGACACTGCAACTGCAATGCAAAGGATGAGCAAGTCCACTTCTGACATACACAGAGGGGCTGAAGGCAGACATGCTCCTGTATGTGCTGCTAGGGTAAAAGCTTTGTATATGTGACTGACAACATGCAAGTAAACTATCACAGTAATATATATAATCGAAATAAAGGATCTACTTTGCAATGTTAGAACGATGAAGACAAAACCAAGTCTTGTTTAATTGTGTGTACAGTCATGATCAAAGAACACATACACTGGCAGATTCCTAGGCCATTAATACTTTTCAGGAAGGAAGTGGAGAAAACAGCTCCGTGAAATTAGAGTTTCTAGTCACAGAAAGGGTCCTTCGCTTTCAAGGTTACACTCACAACCAGCATATGCAGCTATTTGCTGACATTCTTCTGCAAACAGGAGAAGTGTGACTTCATGATTCTTGGTATCAAGTACCCAAGGACTGCTTTAAAACACGCTGATCGGAACTATCACTCCGACTTAGTAAGAATAATTGATCAGAAGTGTGATGCATGAGCTCTTTCAGATCCAATGTAAATATGAAACACAGAAGCTAGCTACAGTAGCATACTACCACAGACTGCATACAGACACATTTTGCTGACAGGTACCTTAGATAAATACTTCAGTGTGAAGGCAGTTATCACCTACCTGACTTTCCTCAATAGTGCATGGAGTTCAACTCCTTGCAAGTTGGAGCTTAAAGCAGTGAGGAAGATATTTGTGGCCTTGGTCAGCCGTAGCTTGCATCCACACATTTGGCTTCTGTCAGAGGTGGCTACTACAATTCCACGTTCCACTGCTTTTGCCATCATTCTAAAGTACAGCTCTCCCCGGCCAATGGTGAGATGCTGCTTCAACATTAATGCTCCATTCCTCCCTGCTCTTTCAAGCAGCTGTCTCTGAAAGTAAGAGTGTAAGCTACCAAGCTGGTGAATATGCGTGCAAAGTAGCCAATATGGGAAAAGAAAAAAAAAGATTTGTGCAATGTCTGTGAAAGGCTGAAGAAGCCCACTGCACAGGATGGCATCAAACACAGCAAAGAGCTTTTCCTTACAAGGCTGGGGAAGGCCCTCACAGCATCCAGTTACAGCTTATCCTTGGGATGCACTCCAGCTTTTACAGCTCCTGGTCCAATATGCAATTAATTGTTTTGCATGAGAGGCTACAATACCCAACTTCTTACCCTAAATGCCAAAGGGACACAAAAAAGGCTTCTCTTCTGCCACATCTCTTGTCAACTGGGAAGTTGCATCAGGACAGGAACAGGACTGGAATATGTTGCCCAGAAAGGCTGTATAGTGTCTATTATTAAATCATAAGTGGGTACAGCCCTGCTTGAGCAAGAGGATTGCATTACATAACCTCAAGAGGTCCCTTACAACCTCACTGATTCCATGACTCTGTGAAATGTTTATGCAATGTTAGAAGAACTAATGCAATTCTTCTGAATTTCAGTTATCAGGATGTAAGAACTACCTTCAAAAATCACAGGCCCAATACCAGGGAAGGGAAAATAATTTTGAAAGATTTTTGATGTAATAGTTTTCTCAGTCAGTAACCCTGACAGGTACACCAGTTTCACTTAGAGGGCCCAGTTATGATATTCAGACTGACAATGGCAACAAAAAATTTTGTTGGATTTTTCATGGCACATACAGAAGGTAATTGCAGCCCTTCAACTGAGCTGAAAATTTCCAGATGCTACAATGAATCTGAAGCCTTTCTATTTCTGGTATTCGTTATTTCTGTTCTTACCTCAAATGTTAAAATACAAGTCATAGTGGGCATATTTTTTTAATTTTCTTTTATTGTTAGACTAAAGGATTCTTATTGCCAACATATGCCTTGTTCAGATTCAGTGCTCAGGACTGGGGTGGTAAGCCCTGCAAAGTTCAGGAGTGTTTTTAGGTTGCCCCCTTCTGCCCATCCTCCTTGCCCTTCCACGTATTCTTCACAGTTCCTCATGCTTTTGAGACTCTGATTTCTGAAGACACACAGTTAAAAGTGAATTTCTGTGATGCAAAAAGCCAGCTCAGCCAATCTAACAACTTCGTACTGTTGAGGACTGTCCTCATTGCTCACATCCTTATGCCAGCACTAAGAATCAGCAGACACCTTTGTCAGCAGTTCTTTTTAGCTGCACTGATTTTCACATCATAATGTAATGACCTAAGTGGTCAGAGAAGTGCAGGATTTAAGACGCAAGGAGTTGCAAGTGTATGTGAAGCAGGAACAAGGAAAGATGCTGTCGATTGGAGTTTGACTTCATATGTGTTTAACTGTTCATCAGTAAGACTGAGCTTCAGAAGCATTAAGTTACAGCCTGTTCTAGCACTGTGTTTGGACAGCAAAGTTATTCTGGATCTGGATGATTTCCACGTGTGCTATGACACCATCTTCTCAGTGAGGCTGACAACAACTGTATTTTGCCTTGTACTATACTAAATACAACATATCTAGTTAAATTTCAGGCAAAGCATGTCTCGTCCTTCACTGAACTCCATTCTAAACCGCTACTGTCTCCCTGTCTAGTACTGAGATACCCATTAAAACAAACTGTCAGATCAAACTGATTTCTTCAATGTGTGTGGAAAAAGAAAACTGTCATAATGCTAAGGCTCATCTACAGGAGATAGATCGCAGGATTTGCATAGACCCGTGCAAGCTTTCATTCATACATAATGCCAGCCATGACAGCCAACTCCATCATCTCCTCCATGTGCAAAGGACTTTCCAGCTCACAGGAACACAGTGTCTATTATGTATAATTAAGAGTGGATTTTGTTTTCTGTCAAGTCTGTTTCTCTGTTTGGAATGATGACTTTTGCTTCATACAGCTTAACTGTGGTATAGAAATTCCTTCCTCGAGAGTAAAAACATGAGAGAACCACAGTTGCTCAAAGAGTACAACTATGGAATCCTCCTGTTTCTGAGCCGACCTGTTTAATTTGCTCTGAATACTACAATAAAAACAGCTGCCAGGTGTAGTAAGTGGTATGTACTACCTAGTTCATTAAGAGAGGGGATACTGCCAAGAAACAGAGATTCAGGAAACAACAGTCCTAATCCTGTTTCTGTCAGTCTTTTTACTAGCTGATGCTACAATCTTGCTATGGCTTTAGTGTCACCTTCTTCAGTCACAACTTTTATCAAGTGTAAAAGATGAAGACTATTCTGAGAGCTAGACACTGTTAAAAAAAAAAAAGAACAAATAAATTATCTTCTCTGTCAATTGGACAACATACTAAGACCCATTCTTGTCTAAAAATATCTTCTACCCTCCTGTTTGTAATAACAAACTTCAACTTGTAATGACTACATAAAAAAAACCAACCCAAAAACCCAATCAGAAACACCCAAACCCCACCAAATAAAACCCATACCAATTTTCCTCTTCTTTCTAATTATGTACCTTCAAGAAAACAGCCCTTGGGACCTGCTCAGCACCATCCCAGATATCCCAGAGATGAAGCAAAGAATACTGTGCCTTCCCATACTGTGCAAAACCTCCTCCTCAGAATACATAGCCAGGGAAATGTTCTCCAGTCCGGGGAGCATTTTCACACAGTACCAGCCAATACAATACCAAAGTGCTTAAGTGCACTAAAGAACATGCTCAGGTATTACATATTCTTTACCAATATGCTCATTAAAAACAAGTAAGACTACTGACTGACAAATGGCAGACTACTGGAGATGAAACTGGCCTTTGATGACAAGACATTAATAGTGAAACTGAGAGGTAGCCAGAGCCAGCAGGATGATGAAAAAGAACATCTTTGTTCTAGAACCTTTGAAAAGGAAGTAGATCTCTTCCAGCACAACTGGAATTTCCAAATTCAGAATGGTAGTGTTATTTTCCTACCAGCTCCTTAAGAAACCAGACAGACAGACTAAGGCAGCCATTACTATGAGAAAACTGTAGAAGCAAGTCTAGAAGCATGCATCTCTTCTTTCTACCAGTTAAAAGGTGGCAGCCTACTATTTGCTCTTTCTTCTCCTCTAACTGAAGTAATGAATTTGGAAAGACAAGTGGAGGAGAAGATCATAGAAGACAGCTTCACTTGACAAGTAGAACAGGGGACCACATATTTTGTCATCATCTCAGTTTGATGTACGAGCATGAAAAAAGGTTGATACTAGAAAGACACCAGCACCAAGACTTTCTGGAAAGGATAGGCAGATAGAATCAGCATGTTAGAGGAGTTGTACTGGGTCAGAACAAAGATATTTCTAGCCTAACATCCTCTTTGACAACAGCAGGTGCGTAGGAAAAAGCATAGGGGATAGGACAAATGTTGTGGTGCCTCTTCCTGCCATTCTGGATACTCCATAGCTCCAGCACTATCAGTTAGTGACAGTTTCTTTGGAATTAAGTAGTTCATGATAATTGAGACCAGGGATCATCCACTCATCAGTGAATGTATTCAGCTGCTTTTAAATTCAAGATGATGATCATTCCCCATCTACCTTCTCCAGGTCTCTTTATTATTTTATAGCCCATACATATCTCCAACTTTTCCCACCTAAATCACCTAACTTGTTGCTCATACAGAATCCATTACTTTACTCATCACCCTTCTTAATCATCCTTTCACTCTGCATGATCTCTCAATGAGTTTTTGTTTATGTATTTCCTGGAAAGATATGGGAGAAGCACATCAGATTCTGACATGTACCTACACAACATGTTTCCCCAGTGGTACAGTGTTTGCTATTTTTTTTTCTATTCATGAGAACAGAGACTGGACCATCTTTTCAGGAAAGTCGGCTGTCTCCCTGGGGCCCATATTAGAGATGTCACCAGATGATGAATAGCTTAGTACATCTTCTGAACTATGATCCACTCCTGCTCTTCATGTGGGTACTAATGATGTTGCAACAAAAAGTCTAAGATTGACCAAAAGAGATTTCAGGGCCCTGGAAAGAAAGCTAAAAAAAATCAGGAGCACAGATTGTACTTTCTACAAGCTTCCCAGTAATGGGGAAAGACTTTGGAAGAAACAGAGAAGCCCAAGATATAAAAACCTGGTTCTAGAACTGGTGATTCCACCAAACTTTGGGTTTCATAACCATGGAAGAACCTTTGAGGCACAAGGGGGCCTGATGGGATCCATCTGTCCCAACAGGGGAAACTTATCTTTGCTCATAAACTGGCAGGACTGATTGAGAAGGCTTTAATCTAAAAATCAGTGGCAGAAGGGGATGCCAACATCCCCTGAAGTTAAGCTGAAGGTTGGCATGGCATTACCCGAGGGTGGCAATGCTAGTGGCAACACTTACGATGCTCCTGGGAAGAAGGAGGGCTCAGGAGCACATCTGAAATGCCTGTACATCCATGCACACAGTATGAGAAAAACAGGATGACCTGTAAGCACTGGTCTTTTCCCAGACCTATGATGTAACTGGTATTAGCAAGACTTGGTGGAATGAGTCCCACAGCCACAATGGTGGGATGGAGAGCCACAGGCTGTTCATGAGGCATAGGCAGGGCAGGTGAGGTGGAGGAGCTGCACTGCATGTTAGGGAGAGGTTTGACTGTACAGCCTTTACAGTTAGCGACGATGTGGCTGAGAGCCACTGATGGAAAACAAAGCAGATACTGTAGTGTGTGTCTACGACTGATTGCCCAGCCAGGACGACAGCACTGAGGAGTTATTCTATAGGCAATGAGGAGTAATGTCTGGATTGGGAGCCCTTGTCCTAATGGGAGATTTCAACTTCCCAGACACCAACTGGGAATAACGTATAGCTGTGACAAGTAGGTCCGAGAACTTCTTGACGTTTGCAAAAGGTAACTTCCTGTCACAAGTACTCAGTAAACCAACTAGGAAAGGTGTCCTCCTAGATTTGCTGTATGTGAATAGAGAAGGACTGTGTCAAGGGAGGTTCTGACTTGACATTAGGAAGCACTTCTTTACCAAGAGGGTGGTCAAACGCTGGAACAGGCTTCCTAGTGAGGTGGTCACTGATTCCTGCCTGTCAGTGTTTAAGAGGCATTTGGACAATGCACTTAATAACATGCTTTAATTTCTGGTAAGCTCTGCAGTGGTCAGGCAGTAGGACTGGATGATTGTTGATAGGTCCCTTTCAACTGAAATATTCTTTCCTATTCTATTCATTTTCAAGTACTTACCACTTGCATATTTTTTTGTACTGAGACAACATTTTCACAAAGTTATTATAAATGCCAAGATCTCTTTTCCCAAGCTTAACTGTCCACACAGAAACCCTTTTTTTAATGTAATGAGAATCCTTCCTGTCCATTGCTTTACCTTAGTCTCAGTTGCAATTTTATGGGCCATCAACTCAGTAAGAGGAAGATCCATACTTCTTCAGCGAGCCCTGGTCTTTTTAACCCTGAACAACCCTGTATCACTAGCCAGTTCAACTTGTATTTGCACCCTTTACCAACTCACTTACTACAATCTTGACCAGCAGGTGTCCAGGTGTCACCCCTGTGGAATTCCACTATGACTTCCAGCCTTTCTGAAGGTCACCATTTCAGCCTTGCTACATTTCCAGTCTTTTACCCAATTATACATACATGCAAGGACCTTCCATCATTTCCTCAGACTGCATAATTCTCTAAAAGCTTTTGGGAAAAAACTCTGGAAATTCAAATACATGTTTTGAAAAAAGATGTAGGAACTCAGTCTTCTCTTGAATTGCCATATCTGAGTCACCATCTCCCGAAGCACAGTGTTCAAGTAATTAAGGAGAACTGAGCATGTGCAAGGAAAAAGTCTTTTAAAGAGAATTACCACTCAGTAGTGGGGTTTATAATTAGACTGCAAAGGGAACCAGTAGACATTGCCAGTACCAAAAGTAAATTTATTATTATTTCTGGGTTATTTGTGACTTCACAGAAAAAAAAAAAAAAAAAGGAAAAAACCCAAAGAATGAACTTGTTCACTTGTTTGTTTACAAGTCTGCAGGACTCTCATACCTCTGCTGTCATATACTCTTTCCCTTAGGGGCTTAGCTTCCTGGACCCAAAGGCTAAGCCCGAACGCAGCAGAGCTACACAACTTTGGCTCAGGATTCTAAAAAAATTGCGAAGTTGTGAGAAAGACTTGTGAAAAAACTCTGTAGAAAGGTAAGAAATGAGACACGGAAAGATGGCTAAAATGCTTAAAAATGAATGACAAAGTAATTAAAACACAAAGATGTAAGATTCTGCTAGAGAAGGAACTCAAAGCACTAGTCTTCCCGCAGACAGAAACAGACAATTCAGTAACACTGCAGATCTGACTGACAGATGCGGAAGCAGACTCTTCTCCTGGCTGAAGCCTGTCTGGACAGCAAGGACTTTTGGGGCATTATATAAGCATGGTGAGCATATTTATTCTCAGCCCAATTGCTCATTAAAGCTTGGCTATAATCTGTGAGTGCTAGCCACTACATAATTACTTTGTAATTTTGCATTTAGCTGTGCAAAATGTGTTGCTACAAGCAAGATGCTCAAGCAAGCTAACATAAAGAGGGGAGGTAACAGACCAATGGAAAACAATGTCAGCTTCAATCCTTTGTAGTAGGCACTCTTGCTTGAAAGGTGAAGATTGAAAACAAGATAATTGACCTGCAACTTACAGTGATTTTTGGAGACTTCAGCTAACTAGGTAGGAAAAGTTTCCATTACTGGTCATTGTCACCTAGACACAGAAATTATCATCTCCCAGAAGTAAAAAATGAAATCCCTTCCTTTCAGAGAAAAGTTTAAGGATGGGAGTAATTCAGAAATGACAGTGTCCACAGCAGAGTCCTCAAATTATAAGCCTGGAGGTTCTGAAAGCATATGATGAGGTTTATTGCCTGATGGTTTGTAACTAAGCTACTACTGATCAGAATGCATTCAATAAGAGTACGTGCTGTCTCTTGAAGAAGATACTGAATCACCAATTTTTACTGTTGTTCTAAGGCTGACAGATGCTCCCAGTGTAAGCACCCAAAAAGGCAGAAGTAATTCAGAAATTAGTCATGGAAGCATCTTTACTGATACTGAAGAGTGTAGCCTGCCCTCTGGCATTTCAAAGAGTCTACAGAGCTGTACACCTGCAGACAACTCTTTTGAACCAGGAATAAGCACTGATTAAAGAGATGTATGGTAGCCTTCACAAGAGACGGCCTGGGCCCCAGTCCACACCTCTCCACGACAGAGCCATGACTATGGCTTACCTAAGTCAGTAAACTGAAATGGGCTTTACAAGCTCATTAACAATTCTCTACAATAAGACTGACTGTGCCAAGACTTGATAGTTCTGATTGCTGTTGTACTGCACCTGCTGTATTACAATACTTGCACAGATTTAATGGCTGCTTACTTACACTAAAATGGCCTTATTTTCTTGCTAGAAAGAAGAGATAGGCCCAATAAATAACAAGCAAATGGACCATGAGCACAGATAGAAGATCCTGGATGAAGAGCTAACACTTTTGTCTGGAACCTTAGTTATGAAGAAGACTAAAACGTGCTTCACGAATTATGCAATTCAAAATTTAACAGCTTGCTCTGCAGATCACACAGCAAGTGATCATCAACCATCAAAACAAATTGCTGCTGTTTGCATATATTACTGATGTCTGGAGCAAGATGTCAAAAGTGTATTTTATGTATGTGTTGGAATACCTTACACACATGCAAATGGTGTTATTCCTGATGAACAATTATTTAATCTCAGTGAAACTTTTTTGTTTTTAATTTAAAGTTATTGCACAAGAAAATACTTAGCAGTATGTACATGAAAGGTCACTTCAAGCACACATATATTCTCAATTACTTCTGTACCCTCCTGGTACCACAGTTTGACAGAAGCTGAAGAAGTTAAACATGTTCATTGATACGACTGGCCTGTTAAAGTAAAACTAAACAAAGCCTTGATGCAAAGTTGCATTATACCCTCAATGAACCATGAGTGCAGAAGAAGAGATAAAAGCACAGCAATTGAAGACCCTTAAGCCAGTGGTGGTTGCAAGTCATGTGGCAGACTGGTGAATGGAGTCTCAGACTGACACTAGCTCCTAATATGAAGGACAAAGGTGTTCCTGGTGATCAATAGCTAACAGACATCAAGGGGGTGAGGGCAGGAAGGGATTGAGCTCCAACATCATCACACTTCACTTTTACCTATTATTGCATCATAAGCCTAACTTACACAGCAAAAATAAACCTTAAAAAACCTTAAGATGTGAGAAAGACCTGTGGAAAAGTCTATAGAAAGATAATAACTATGGACAGACCTAAGACTGTTCACACAGGATGTTCCAGAAGCTTGTAAGAGTTAAACCCGCCAATGAGGAAAAACATAAAATGCAAAGGGGAAAAGACACAACAAAACAAAAACATGGAGACCAAGTGCCATTTGGGCTGTCAGTTAAGGGTGGCAGCTCAGCAATCTGGAGTATTTGCTCCAGGAGGCCAAAGAAGCTGACCTTTCTTCTTCTAAACAATGCTTGTCCAGCCAACAGTGATTTTCTGGGTGTTGTTTCAAAGGCAGTGTTACAGTTTGGGGTGGGGGATGTTGTTAGTCTTTCTTTTTTTTCCTTTGTGTTTTGTCTTCACTGCCACAGATTGTAAAAGGAAACAGAGGATTACATAAAATAACTTTTGGCAAATGAACACTCAAAAACTCACTGTAGGGTACTGGCATCTTCCAAAAAAAATGACATTCAGTACTTACTGTGCACACATGAGGCCAGTTCTCAAGCTGATGGAGCACTGATGTGCTAAGCTCCTCCCAGTACATTTCCCGGTAGATCTGGGGCATCTTTGACACCCAGACACCACTGCTGCACTTGCTCAGAATATCCTTAATGCGACTTTGAACTTCACTGAGATGAGCAGAAGAGCCAGAGGTAGCAGCATGTGTCTCTGCAGTGGATGTATTCAAGTTATCTGTTAAACAAAAATACAGCCCTGAATTAAATACAGCCTTAGCAGCAGAAAGATGATTACCTACCTACTTGAAAATTAAACATGGGAGCTGCCAGCATAACATCAGCTCTAAAATGTGTCTCTGTGGCCCAGCATGGCCATTTCAGTCATTTTCTATTGGAATGAGCCATGGAAACCTCAGACATTTAGACTGAAGCCGAGTTTTAAATCACTGTAGATATTTTCATAGGGTGTTGTTACATGCTTCTTCTCAAAGGATCTTGGAAGAGGTTACTGAATGCTCAACCATGCTGAAATGTTGCTGAAATGCTGCACTGAGGCAGTGTCCCAAGACAGACACAAAATAGTTTCTTTCTGAATACAGACACAACAAAGATACAGCAACACACACAAGGATATCCTTCTAAATTCAGGCAGATGTACAAAACAGACCAGAGATTTGCCTTTCATTCTAAGATATGCCTGAAACCAGCACCCAGCCTTTCCATGCTACTGCATCCAAGGAAGCTCTCCAGCAGAGCAGTGAGAGAGACAGCAACTGTCAAGTTACTTTGGACAGTGTCATATGTTGTGTGTGGGAGGAAGGCAGTCATTACCCTAGCTGGAGGTTCACATCACTAGCTTGCCTGCTCCTTCACCTCTACTCCTCTCCTCCCTTTGGAGGGGTGTGTTTGCTACCGGACCTGAGGCTTCACAAATCAGCCTGGCAGGTGTCAAAGAAAGCAAACATCATTCGACAAGCCCATCAACAGCAGAACTGATGAGAACTAGGCATGCAAAAGGGTATTTCCTGGACAGACAGGTTAGTGTGCTGCTTACTCTTGAAAGCCAGGATTTCACTCTCCCATACCAGGTTCCTACCCTGGCAGTGAAGTTGAGCATACTCCTGTTTCCAAGCTACTCACACTAGCTTTGTGTTTGGCTTTGACACTTAATAGCCAAGGATCTTCCTAGGAGACAGAGAGGCAGAGAAGTAAGCACATCCATTTCTCCAGAATCATGATATCAGAGTAAAACAGTTCACTCACAGAACTTGGGTTCCTCACCCAAACCTATCTTGACTCAAAACAAGTACTAAGATGGATTTTTTTTAAGATGACACCCAATCTAATCTAAGTAGCCAACACAACTTTTCTCAATGGGCAAACATACCATTTGAATCTACAGAAGAGCTTCTGGACAGGTGAACTTGCAACTCCTTTTGAAATCGTGATGGGACAGTTAGTTTCTTCTCAGACCTAAAATTGAGAAGAAAATTGCTTTAAATCACACTCCTGGTTCAGAACAGCATTCCAGGTATATTCCATTTGCCTACATGACCTACGCAGAAAATAAAATGTATTTCACATACTTCTAGCAGGCCCCCTGCACAAGATCAGCACTCGCAGTGTCATGGCTTGGAAGACAACCCAACCAGCAGTAACAAGACAGATCAACAGATGGTTTCTAGTTTTTTGTTATTGTCCTGATTATTGTGAGAAACAAAACACATAGTAAAAAGACACTAGTGTTGTCCTTCTACAATGGGGTTACAGTGTTGATGGATAATGGAAGTGCAACTCATGTCATCAACCTGGACTTGTCCATAGCATTCGACACCATCCTGCATGACATCCTTTACTCTAAATTGCAGAGACATGGATTTCACAGATGAATTACTCAGTGGATAAGGAAAGGGCTGGATGGTGACCATCAAAAAGTTGCAGTCAACAGCTCACTGTCCAAGTGGAGACCAGTTGCAAGTGGTATTCCTCAGGGGTCAGTATGGGGACTGATGCTGTTTAATGTCTTTGTACGACACAGACAGCGGGATCAAGTGCACCCTCGGCAAGTTTATAGATGACACCAAGCTGTGCGGTGTGTTTGACATGCTGAAGAAAAGGGATGCCATCCAGAGGGACCTAGACAGGCTTGAGGAAGGGCCATGTGAACCTCATGAAGTTCACCAAGGACAAGTACAAGGTCCTGCACCTGGGTCAGGGCAAACCCAAGCATAAATACAGGCTGGGTGATGAGTGAACTGAGCAGCCCTGAAGAGAAGGACTTAGGCTTGTTGGTGGATGAGAAGCTGGATGTGAGCTGGCAACGTGCACTTGCAGTCCAGAAGGCCAACTGTATCCTGAGCTGATTCAAAAGCAGCATGTCCAGCAGGTCAAGGAAGGTGATTCTATTCCACTCTCATGAGACCCCACCTGGACTATTGTGTCCAGAAGACAGGGACCTCTTGGAGTGGGTCCAGAGAAGGACCATGAAGATGCTAAGGGGACTGATGCACCTCGCCTATGATGAAAGGCTCAGAGAGGTTTGGAGTTGTCCGCCATAGAGAAGACTCTGGGAGATCTTCTAGTGGCTTTCAAGTACTTAAAGGGGGTCTACAGGAAAGATAGGGAGGGAGTCTTTATCAGGGAGCATAGTGGTAAGATGAAGTGTAACAGTTTCAAATGGAAAGACAGAACAGTTAGATGCAAGGAAGAGATTTTTTTACTGTGGGAGTGGTGAGGCACTGGAAAAGGTTGCCCAGAGAAGCTGTGGATGCCCCTTCCCTGGAAGTGTTCAAGGCCTGTCTGGATGGGGCTTTGAGCAACCTGATCTAGTGGGAGGTGTCCCTGACCATGGCAGGGGGTCAGAGCTAGGTGATCTTTAAGGTCCCTTCCAACCCAAACCATTCTATGATCCTACAAAAAGGAAAGCATCTAGGCCTAGTAACATGGCTGATGGTGTTACATTTGATATGTTCAGCCTCACTACTTGGTCTTTTACCAGGATGGCACCTCAGTCTTGCTTTCAAACGTGATCATGCTCACCTTCCTGGTAGCCACATCAGAGTCTCCTGAAAGTACTTGGCTTCAGGTGAACACCTAAAACTACACAGGAACTGAAGATCTTTCTGTAGATGCTGCTACACTTGTTTAACAGATTCCTCTCTGAAGTGGTCTCCCACAGAAAGGACACAAATATCATGCTTGCAGCTGTCCTTCTGAGGCCTCTCAGCAGCAGCTTATACTGGAAGCACATGCATCATAATCAGCTCCTGACAATGAAGAGGTCACAGCAGCGTACAGCTCACTAAGACTCTTTTGGAAACAATGAGCTGTGCAATAATTACATACACTGCAGGCAAAAGGGAACAAGAGTTGGAGAAACAGTTTGAAGACCAGGACCACGCACCTTTCAAAGACCGAACAGAGAACAGCAGTGGAGGGGTGAGGGTGGCAAATGCCCCAAAACAGCTCTACACAGATGCGTGGCAGGTTGCTGTGGTCACCAGACATGTCCAGACCACAGCAGCCACTGTACATGCACTGCGGCAGCCCTGCAGACGGTCTCTACCCAAGGAGCCAGCAAGAAGACTGGACACCTCTGGAGTTCAGGAACTACTCTGGAGGAAACCACGAAGTTCACCAGCCACAGAAACACCAAGGGGGCTTTTCCCAGCTTTCACCTGGGCTCTCAGAAGGTAAGACAGGGGTATGATGCTGAAGCTAGTAGCAACAGGAAGTTGAGACTAGCACAGTATTAAGGTAGCCCTTAATGTGCCTTCACACTGACCTTTAATCAAAGCAAATCCACAAATCAGAAAGATTCAATCACATTCACGCATCTCCTTCCAAAATTTAATGTGAACTTGTCTCCCTTGTTTTTATGTGTCCCTGCAAGGTAAAACTACTGCTCCTCCATGAACTACAGGGAATCACTTGTACCAAAAATAATATTTCTGTTCTGGGCCACATTGAGCAACTGACGTCATCCACCCGGACCTGAGCAAAGCCTTTGACACTGTCCCGCATGGCATTCTGGTCTCCAAGATGGTGAAATATGAATTTGATGGATGGACAATTCAGTGGATAAAGAACTGGCTTGAAGGCTGCTCCAAAAGAGTGGTTGTCAATGGGTTGGTATCCAAGTGGAGACCAGTGACAAGCGGAGTCCCTCAGGGATCCGTACTGGGACCAGTCTTGTTTAACATCTTTGTCAGCGACATGGACAGTGGCATTGAGTTCACCCTCAGCAAGTTTGCCGATGACACCAAGCTGTGTGGGGCAGCTGACACGCTGGAGGGAAGGGATGCCATCCAGAGGGACCTGGACAGGCTGGAGAGGTGGGCCCATGCCAACCTCATGAAGTTCAACAAGGCCAAATGCAAGGTCCTTCATCTGGGTCGGAGCAATCCCAAGCACCAATATAGGCTGGGCAGTGACTGGCTTGAGAGCAGCCCTGAAGAAAAGGACTTGTCAGTGCTGGTAGATGAGAAGCTCAACATGAGCCATCAGTGTGCTCTTGCAGCCCAGAAGGCCAATCGTGTCCTGGGCTGCATCAAGAGAAGTGTGGCCAGCAGATCAAGGGAGGTGATTCTCCCCCTCTACTCCACTCCTGTGAGACCTCACCTGGAGTACTGCGTCCAGTTCTGGAGTCCCTGTTACAGGAAGGATATGGATGTGCTGGAACACGTCCAGAGAAGGGCCACGAGGATGATCAGAGGGCTGGAGCACCTCTCCTATGGGGACAGACTGAGAGAGTTGGGGTTGTTCGGTCTGGAGAAGAGAAGGCTCTGGGGAGACCTCACTGTGGCCTTCCAGTATCTGAAGGGGGCCTACAGAAAAGCTGTGGAGGGACTGTTTAGGCTGTCAGGCAGGGATAGGACTAGAGGGAATGGATTAAAGCTAGAGATAGGTTGATTCAGGTTAGACATTAGGAGGAATTTCTTCCCCGTGAGGGTGGTGAGACACTGGAACAGGTTGCCCAGAGAGGTGGTGGAAGCCCCATCCTTGGAAGTTTTTAAGAGCAGGCTGGATGGGGATCTGAGCAACCTGCTCTAGTGGGAGGTGTCCCTGCCCATGGCAGGGGGGTTGGAACTAGATGATCTTTAATGTCCCTTCCAACCCTGATGGTTCTATGATTCTATGACTGTGATTTGTGAAACAAGTGGAATGAGACAGAAACTACAAAGGCAGTCACTCACACAAAATCCAAACACATTCACACTATGCATGTTTTGTGTATCTGAAAAGACTCTTCCAACATGCCACCAACACCGGAAAACCCTCTACCTTCTGGGCACAGACCCTCCCCAGAGAGCAGCAGCATAATCTCTTGTTAGGTATGCTGTAACTGGTCATGCAGATCCTACAAGAAACCCATGATCCAACCTTCCTATACATATGTTTAGCAGTATGGACAACTCCAAGAATGAAGTCCCATTAACGAAAGTAGACTGAAAAGAGACTGCCGCCACTGCCAGGCAGAAAGCCAAACAAACCCAGGAGCTAGCCACATGGGTAATGAGGACTGTCCTACTGTTGCCTCCCAGTAGGAATCCACACTGTTCTAGTCCTCAGTGACATGCACCATTTCTACCATCTTAAGTCACACATCAGGTGGCATGGATGACACGAAACCAGGTAAGCCAGCAGGAATTGCAGCAAGGTTTCAGTGAGCAAGAGAGCAGATGTTCCTCTCTCAAGGAACATCTTGGAAAGGAATGTGGAACAAAGGACTGATGATTCCCACATGTTGCAAGTGAAAGCAAATTCAATTTGGAATCGTCTCAGTATTAAGAGACTCTGCATGGTATCTTCCTGTGCTATCTGCTGTGGTTCAACAGCTTCCCATGGCAGAATGGTGCTAACATCAACTTTGAGCCTTGTTATTGTCAGTTTCAAGCCTTGAAATCAAGACTCCTGTGATGTGTTGCTTGTTCACATAGACCATAGTGGTCTTATCTCTACAAAGATGAGACGGAACACAGACAGACAGTGGCAGGGCCAACACATTTCTCCCCAGGATACAGGTATGGACAACTCAGATGCCTGCAAGGCCTCATGTTCCTCAGCTGCTAGAAACTGCTCCCAGCAAGAGGCTTCCTAGCCATAGCAGCACACCAGCAGCTGGGCCCTTCACAAACTCCTGACCAGCCCAGCAGCCTTGCCAAGCCCCCACATGTAGCTGTAGTGGAGCAGCCAGTTAGATTTCTCTCGCACAGACCGCTATCTCAGAGTGAAGGAAGGGCACGGCGTTCCCTGCCTATCACCTTTCCTTGGTAAGGCCCACGCCACCCAACTCTGCTCTTTGTCCCTTGGACAGTGGTAGCTCAGCAGTGGGGGCAGGTGGAGGCTAGCAGCAAATGCCGCCTACTGGTCCAAGCAAGGGTGTCACCAAGCATCTTAACCTGTTCTCATCTGTGCCATTGCAATCCAGCTTCAAGGATCTCTGCAGCTAGCCTGAAAAGTGAGGTCTCTCCCACCTTCTGTGGGTTTGCAGGTCCACGGCCACATGCTCATGACATGAACTTACTGATTGCTCCTATAAATACAGCCTCAGACCCTGCAACAGTGTCCACAAGAAAGCCTGAGAGGGAAGCAGGAAACAGTCTGGCACAACTCCATCTACCTTGCCCCTGTCATGTGGAAGTAACAGAATGGGGAGGAGAAACAGTCTGTTCCCCTTCCACACAAGACTATACAGCAGCAAGCCCCAGAAGTTGTGGCCATGAAAATCACTTAGCTAAACACCACAGAGCATTACAGGGATGGGTCACAGACTTTAGCGGCCAACAGGGAACCGTCATTTACAGCCTTGCTGTGAGGCTTCACTACACAATGCTGGGTGCAGCAAGATGACCAGTCAGCACTCAGAGAGTCTGTCACTGTGAGGACATCCTGCCAAGACAGGTAGCACAGATCTGCCATAGCAGAACAGATGGGCCATACAGAAGGTGAAGACAAAGACCTTTAAGTGCAACCCTAAGAGCAAGAATGTGCTTTGCTATGACTTTGGTAATGGAGGGGTAGGGGGTCAGGGCAGGTGTCAGAAAACACACCCAGAGAAACTGCAGACAGACAGCACCTCACCCCAGACTGGGAAATGGGGCAGACACGAGCTCTGTCACCTTCAGGCCTTCTCAGTCAAGCTGTGAATGCCGTGAACGCTCAGCCTCTCTCCTAGACAAGCGCTGGCACCGCTCCTGGAACAGCTCCCCCAAGTCCGTGCTGGCTGCCTACGAGGCTGCTGGGAGCCCAGGCTTCCTGGGGATGCTGCTCACACCTCCCCTCATGTGCACGCTCTTTTGAGGGCAGGACCTCCTGCCTCAGAGCCCCTTTCCCTCCTGCATTTCCCAAAGCACAAGCAGCTACCGCAGCTCTGGGGACACAAAACATCCCCAGCAGCAAGGACACCAGCCGTGGATCTTCCCAGTCCCGCTGAAACCTGGCCAAGTTGAGACGGATTAATCCGGTCACATGGGCCACCACCCAGCCTTGCAGTAAAACAGAATGCAATCCTCTTCTCCAGGAACCCTCTCTAGTTTGTCCCCAGGCTAACAGGACAGCACCTGCACCCTTTGCAATGGCACAAGATGTCTTCTCCTCCAGAACTACCTGGGCCAAAATACACTTTGCCTGTAACTTCTGCTCCTGAGTGGGGCGGGAACAGGCAGCAGAAACAAAAGCAGGAAAACACGGTCACCTGGAAAGAGCTCAGGGGAACTTGCCACAGAGGAACAAAGGGGACAACACAAGATGGAGTGAACTCCTTTGCAAGAGCCAGAATAGGCTACACAACCTTTCATCACAGGTCCTGCTTCTGCATCTCTGCCACAACCGGAACAGCTTGGTGTTGTCTGCTGTGTCTGCAAAAATTTACACTGAGTGTTGGCACAAAGCAAAGCAGTGTCATTAATGTACCATGCTACTAAACCAGGGACCCTTGTTCTGGCAATTCTATTTTGTTATGTCCAAACAAGGCCATTGCTGCCGGGCACAGCTTCACGACTTTGCTGTCCATGTAAATGTACCCATTGTTAAACTGGAGGTTGCTGCCCTCTTGCTTTCTGACTGGGCATAACAAAACCCGACACTGGATTAGTAACGGCTTCCAGGAGCCCCCACCAGCCATTGTATATTCTGCTGCTGTGGGTTAAAAATTGCTGTGAGAGAAACTGTCTTCTGTAGTTTTGCCAATGTGCTTAAGCTACAATTGCTTCCTTCATGGATTAAAAGAAAAAGCTTCTTCCGGTTTTTTTTAAGCCATCCTCCTCCAAAATCATCATCAGCTTGGAGAAGGAAAAAATGTCAGTAAGGGGGGATGCTGAGGGCACAAGTTTCTCCCAGTGTCTCCAGAGTTTTCTTTGGTGGTCCTTCATGCTGTCTCCTCCATGGTGCTGTCTCCATCCCCAGTATGAGGTGCTTCCATACACAAAATATGTTGAACACAGAGACCCACTGCCTGCACTGGGAGCAGTGGGGCTGCCGTGCCATGCTGCAGCATGGAGGATGTGAGCTGCCCAGTTTCTGATCTCACTGCAAGAAGAAAGCAGGGGCTGGGACTGTGCCTTGACAGAGACAGAAAGCTAAGTCTTTTCTTGCAGTAGTGTCCCTAAAGACTCCTGCTTTGTCCTGTGCCTGCCATGGCCTGCTGCTGCTGAGGAGCATGTCAACTGGTGTGTCTTGCTGGGTCTCTCTGAGGAGCAAGGTGCTCCAGCCCCTGGTGCAGCATGCAGCACTGCTGGGAGAAGCAGCAGGAAGGTATGGGGTGCTGCTCTGCAAGTTCCGTTCCCCTCTGCACAGGGGAATGCATGCTGGGAAGCATTGGCAATCTATGCCCTAGGGGTGGCCCACCTGTCACCAGCAACCCCACAGAAGAAAAGCATAAGGGACCTACCTCTGTGGGGGAAGGTTTGGCACAGGGAGTTTGGGTCTCTGAAACCTGCCTGCAGAATGGACACAGCAGACAGGCTCCATCGTACTGGGCTGGGGTTGAGCTGTGGGAACAACGTCTCGCCATGCAACAGGGGCTGTGCTGCGCTGCGCCCAGCACAGGGAGGTCATGGCATTGCACAGCATGGGGGTCAAGCTCCAGCACTCAACACTGCGGAACAAGGACAAGCACTACTCCCAGGCCAGGTGCCAGTGTGCTAAGAGTCAGGGTACCTTTGGTGGCAAAGGTCTTCCTGTCTTCAAGAGCAGGACAGATAGCTCTCATGTTCAAGTAGAAGTCTGAAATCTACAGCCCAGCATGGCTAAAAGCCAGACCCCACGGCCCTCTACACAGGGACACAGCACCATACCGTGATGCCATGACACCAAGCCAGACAACATGGGCCTTGGCCTGCAGGGAGGTAGGGAGCAAAGCCCTCAACAGCCCAAAAGCCAGGCTTCTGAGTGCACAGGCACAGGCAAGATGGTGGGGCAGGGTCTCCATGGTCTGAGGACTTGTTCCCAGAGTGCTTGGTACAGAAAGGACCTGAGGTGCAAGGTCTTGCAGAACAAATCTCTCCTGCTCAGCAGGATGGCTTGGCCCTTCTCTCCTCTGCGCTGCAGCCCCCTCAACAAAACAGCCAGCAGAGCTGATGATGCCGTCTCCACTGCAGCCCCATCCAGCTTGCTCGGGAGACCAAGAACAGGGGTTAGCTCAGCCCGTGCTGCCACGGCAGCGGGCCCACCGCGGAGCGGCGGCAGGTTACGCGGCAGCGCTGTCAGACGCCAGCAACCCCCAGCTCTCGGGCACCAAAGCTGGAGCGGCTGCTGCTCTCACGAGCGCTCTGAGCGCACCCGCCTCTCCTCGCCGGCACCAGACCCCTGAGCACGCGGGACTCACGCAGGCGACTGGGGCGGGCGCGCTGCTGTCTGCGGGTCTTCCAGAACGAGCAGGCACCGCGGCGGGATTAAGCTGTCACGCTGCTCCGTGCCACTCCACAGCTACGCCGCCGGGGAAGCGGCACACCGCTGCCGTTTCCATTCAATGCCAGCCTGCCTTCTCGCCCGGCCCGGTGACCCGCAGAGGATTACCGCCACAATCACAGTTCCAGCGGGCTTAGCGCAGCCACAATGAGCCAACGGCCAAGGCTTTCTCGCCACCGTCAGCTGACGGCCCAGGGCGCCGAAAACAACGCTCAAAGAGAAATGATGGGGCAGCAGATGGGTAAGCCTCCGGGATTAGAGAGGCTCAAAGGGGCTCAGAACCAGCCTGGACCGCTAACCCAGCAAAACTGCGGCTCCTGGCCCCATCTCGCTTCACCCAAACACGGTCGGGCAGCTGCTGGGCCCGAGCGCACCGACAAGGGCATCCGACACCAACGCTGCAAGGCAGCGGTCAAGCGAGAGGCAGGGAGCAGCCGCCGGTGGGCAACCGTGACCCTGAACACGCACCCTCGCCCGTCACCGACACGCAAACCTCCTTCTGCCTTCTAGCCCCCGGCCACAGCAGCTCCCCCCTGGGCCTGCGGAACAGCGACGTCCCCACACCCCCTTGGTGTGACACCTCTGCCCAGATTTCCCCCCGGGAGACGCAGGAGCAGGCCAAGAGCGCAGGGCAGCTGCGGCTGCACCCAGGAAGGACAAGAGCCATCTCTCTCCCTCCCCCCTTCCCTCCCGGCTACTGACCCGCATTCAAACTTCACCTTCTGCAGCAGTGAGACCCTGGAGTCCCGCGGCCCAAACCGCATCGCTGGCGTGGCAGCATCCAAGGGTCACGGCATCCGCACGGCATCCACCTCGCTCACACACCCCCCACGCACGCACCTGCACACACTGACCTGTTCACCACAGTGACGTGCCTCTGCATGGGGATTTCTTTAGGTGGTCCACTCCCAGCGGCCGGAGGCAAGGCTGGCCGCGCGCTCTCCACGGTGGGTTTCACCACGCCACACGCCACTCTGCCTCGTGGCGGGCGAGGAACGGGCCTCTTGCTGCCTTCTTCCGGCATGCTCAGAGACCTGGGCTGTCGCAAAGTTCCTTTGGGCTTTCCTAAAGAGTTTGCAGAGGTAGCCGTGAGTAGCGCTCTCCTCCACCCCACCCGCAGAGCTTCAAGCCCAGCACGGAACTCCCTCCAGGGAGGCCACTTTCCCAGCTAAGAAGGGCGCTCGCGGCCGCAGCCGCGGGGCTCTCTGCCGCAGCACCGAGCCTCGCACCCAAGCACTCGCAAAGCGCCATCTCCGCCACCGCGCTGCAGCAGGCGGGGGACGGGACGCCCGCTCCCCTCGCACTCTCGGACAAGCCACGCGCCTGTGAGCTGCCGCAGCAGGTCAGGTCTGGGGTGCGACCTCTGAAATACAGCAAACAGCAGCTCCAGGGAGGAACTCTTCTTACAAGCAAGGCAGGGCAACCAAAGCAGAAAACCCGAGTGTCCAGACCAAAACACAGGCAATTGCTAAGCAGCAACAGCTTGCTCCAGAGCTCTCCTCAGTCTCTCAGCCTGACCCAGGCAGACCAGGGAAATGTGGGCCAGGGATGACAACCCCAGGAACAGAGCAGTGCTCTTGGCTTCCAGAAGTGCACTCCAGCTCATCCTTCCCCTCCTCTTCCTCCACTGCACATCCAGCACCTGCACCAGGTTGGCTCAACCTCCAGCAATCGGAGGGAGGCTGTCTCCTCCTGAAGCCAAGAATCCCCTCTTCTGCCTCACTTCAAGCCTCACAGAGGTACACAAAATATGCAGGAGCTGTGACCAGCCCATATGAGTGCACAATCCACTCACCAGCCCTGCTCAGGTGCTGCCCAGGACACACTCCTTCAGCATATCTTTCAAGAGATGAATGGGAGCATGCCTTGGGTTATCTGAAACTGTTCTTTGCCTAAACAGCCCCTCAGACATGAAGATGATGCGTTCATGAATGTGCTGTACCTCCTCAGACACAGGAATGCAGTTTGGCATGACCCTTCTGAAAGTAGTCTGCCATGCAGACCTATTGCCCAGCTCAGTAGTTCTGCATCTCTTAGATGCCTCATGGCCATGCACATCATGAGCCTTCCAGAAAAACACAGTTATCATCCATGTTATTCAAAAGTAGAAAACCCATCAGCCCTTTTATCACCACCATCCTGCTGCTCTGTGTGCCAACATAATCATGGTCTGAGTTGAAAAGTTCTGCAACACCAGAAAAGCAGGGGGACTGACAGTGATCGGCCCATACTTGCAGGCCCAGGACTTTCAGCATGGAAGCAGGGCAGGGACCAGCCACCCCTTACCCTGGTGCCCACTGCTCCTCCCCTCGTGCCCCACAGCGACAGTGGGTAGGTCACATCCACAACTCCCTCAGGTGGGCCCACAACTCTGAAGCAATGCCCACGTGACATGTGCCAGCTCTGCCATGGAAGCCACATTCAGAAGGGCCATGCCATGTCCTACCAACAAGTGCACAACGTCTCAACTCTGCAAATGCCTCTTCAGAAAGAAAACCAACAGAAGTGAAACCCACTCCCTGCAAGCTGGATTCTGCACAATCAGCAGTGCTGCAGAGCGGGGGCCAACACTGCCCTGTCTCACTGCCTGCCAAGCACCCGGTCCATCATGGTGGCACAAGCAGTCCTATGCTTCGTCTCTGACAGCACCTTCCCTGGTGCCATAGGCTGCTACAGCGCTGCTGGGATGCTTCAGGAGAAGACACATCTGCCAGCAAGGACTCCTGCCCAGGAAGGCTGGGCAGCACAGGAGAGAGTTTGAAAGCAGGTGCCAGAGCCACCTACAGCCCCCCACGCCCAGCCCACAGGCTGTGCACGCTCAGGGCCGCACTCCTGGAGCGCCGTGGAGCTCCAGGCACCAGTGCTGCCGGGACGGCTCTGCGCTCCAGGGCAGCCCTTCTGCTCCCACGCACTCGCTCGCCACAGAAACCTCCCCGACACCATCGGTGACCAAAGCCGGACGGAGCTCTCGCACAGCCCGGGAACAGCCCTGCTGCTAAAGCACGCGCTGCACCTGGGGCCAGTCCTAACACCAGCCATGCTCCTGGCCTTCCGACACCTCGTGTTCCCCCCACGGCAGCGGACGGGCAACGCAAGCGGGGTCAGTGCTTTGGGCCAGACTGACCCCGCTCTCCTCACGCCTCTCTAGCTCATGGCGCAACAGCAAAGTCTCTCACCTCCAGGCACACCAAGGCAAGCAACGGCCTCTCTCTACCTGCACCCTGCTCTCCCCAAACGGCAGCAGCACCAGGCAGCTGCCGGCAGCCCCACCTCTGCCCTGCGGGGCGCCACATAAAATCCACCTGCGCTGCTCTCCAGATGCAGCCCCTCTCCCTTCTTCCTCTCCCTTCCCCACGGGAAAGCACCCTGAGCAACACGCCAAGTCCCCAACGAAGAGAAACGCCAACCCTCAGCAGGTTGCAGACGCCCCGACACACGGGCCAGGCTATGCACGGACACCAACACCGTCCCCACCTTCCTGCGCCCGCGCTCACGGCAGCCCAGCCCAGGTGCCGTGCGAGGAGGCACAGCATCAAGTCCAGCTCTTCAACGCTCCTTCAGCCGTTTTACCTTACGCACGCACAGCTCTTCGGCAACATGACCGTGTCTCTGGGTGTCGACACGTAGATTTACACACAGGTACACCCACGTGCCTACGCCTGTGCACACAGCCCTGTGCACACGTCTTCACACACGCATGGCTCCTTAACCCGGCAACTCCTGCCCTCACTGGCCCCAAATATTTCGCTGCCTGATCCTGGAACCACCTCTACCACACCTGCCTTCACAGCACCCCCTCCTCACACCCCACAGCGTTACTGCCCACGGACGGTGGAGCACACGTTGAACGCTTGCCCACCTCCAGATGGCAACGGGCAGCAGCCACGCTGGGCATGTGGAACCTTCTCTCATCCTTTCAG
>JANVCC010010406.1:3082543-3181403 GCA_025345505.1 Todiramphus chloris collaris
GGCCTGTCCAGGTCCCTCTGCAGAGCCTTCCTACCCTCACACAGATCGACACGCCCACCCACCTTGGTGTCATCTGCAAATGATGACCAGGAGATGAAGATTTAAGCTCTGTGCTGTCCACACTATTGCCTTCATAGCAGGAATCCAGTTTCCATGTTGAATAAAAAGATAAGTTATTGTCCATGTGGTGGAATCCGGAAAACATCCCTAAAATTAAACTAACAATGTAAACAGGCTTCACTGAAAACAGGAGTCAGTCCTCCAAAGGCATGTCTACCAGAACACTACGAACAGGAGGAATCACTGGACAGGAAGGAGAGGCTGCAGGTGGTTGCCATTTTGCATGGCTGTTTCATCTCTGTTTATAGCTTCAGCTACATCATTCTATTACTATAGATGCCTGTCTTGCAGCACCCACACTGACACCCTTGTCTGCACTGTGACTGGAAAGCAGAAAGGTAATGATCAGATGTTGCTGAAGCTGGCACAGTACTTAGAGTACAGACTGATCAACAAGACCCTGCAAGAACTGCCTCAGCACATAACTGGCTCCAATACAAAGTAGCTTTCTGCATATTTTAAAGTTACACTAACATCCCCTGAAGCAGGTGGAGATGTTTTTCTATACAGACTGACAAAAGGAACACTCCTAAAGCTGACACTTGAGTGATGAATTCATGCTATCTGTAGCTGAATTAGTTATGACTGTGCAGTAGAGGACAAGTAAGCCCACAGGCTACTCTGTGGCCTTTGGACAACATGGCTCAAGTAGCTCCAAGCAGCAGATGCATACAAGTGAAAAATCATGCAGGCCCCTATACCACAACTGGCTCAGAGGGCCCTCTGTGTATGATGTTGACCTGAAGTGAAAAGTTCAGTCACTGGAGAACCATGGTGAGATGAGACCAGCAGAGATGTGAGTGAAGATCAACAGGACTGCAGCCATGGACAGCAGATACATGTAGTGTATGACAAGACTAGCATATTTCCTCTAGCACCAGACTCTAGCAGGAAGCTGTACAAGAAGTACTGGATCCCCACATCTGCTGCAGATGGGTAAGCACAAAAGAATGGCCTCACAGGAGCAGACAGAGGAACAGCCTCTGAAGAGCACACACTCACTTAAGTGACTAAAAGCAATCGCTGTGTCCCTGGGCTCACGCCTAGTAACAACACCCACCAAGGACCTGAGAAGGCTGACCAGGTGAGTTTTCATGACAGCTATCAAATCCCCAGTTATCTGAAGCCTACAGCAAACTATAGGCTCCTCAGCAAAGCAACACTGCATTCAGCTCTAACATATGATTGTTCTAATTTACTTAAGTGAACACTAAACGGTACTTCTTTTTCCCTAATTAGCAATGATTCTTCTAGTCTTTGAGCTTGCTGTTAAGTAACAGTCCAATTGTGACAAATCGATGAAAACAAAACAGCACAAGTACAGCCAAGAATGTAAGTCTGGTGTCAAAGATAATGGTTTCAATGATAGGAAAAAAAATCCATATAATGTAATACTGCCCTGGGTATTCTTGTTTTTTTTAATGTTAGGGTGGTAGATGCTGAAATCTAAATGTGTTTAAAAACAGGCTTTGGATGAATAACATAGGGAGAAACTAAGCTGCAGTTGAAAACTGCTCTACAAGCTGTTTCCCCTTCATTCATACTGTCCAAATACTGTTGAAGTAAACTCTCTGAAATATTTTGACTCAACTGTTCTAGCACATTCTCTCTTTCCAGTGCACAGGGCTCCTTTTATAGCAATCATCTCTACTGTGTTTTGTATTTTTCTCTTTACGGTAGTACTGCTTCAGCTCAGCTATTTGGACTGATCCATGGAGTTCTCAGCAGCTCATGTCTTTTCCTTTCTTTGGTTGACCATTAATTTAAAGGAACGTACTTCAATTTATGGAACAACGCACCAAAATTTATCTATGGAATGATTCAGAAAAAGCTGGGAAGAGGGGAAAAGTCTTTGTGAAGGGTGATGCAGAAATCTCAGCATCTTGGAATCTCTATTTGGCCTCAGTTTCTATATACATGAAAAACTGGGAAATGGCTTATGGAAAAGCAACCCAAAGTAAACGTTTCAGATGACACAAGCGGTATATAATAGTTATTTGTAACCATGAGGCACTATCTTTGAAAGACAAAGTAGAACCCACTACTATCAAAATGTAATGAAAGGCACACTCATAAGCAACCCTCTTCACTAGTTGTCTGCACATGGTTTTACGGAACCATTGGTATCTACAGTAGGTGTGCTGCATCACTTCTGAGCACAGGTCTCCACTTAGCGTCCTCCTTCAGAGACTGACATGCTATCCACTCTCATCTCTCTCAGACTTCCAGTTTTTTTCTGTTTCTGCTTGGATTTTTTCAACATATGGACCTAAAATGGGAAGTTTTAAAAAAGAGTGAGTCAGTAGTCACCTATAAGCAGATATAAGGCAATTAACTAATTAACAAGTTAAGTGGTGGAACTGCAACAGAAAAACATTTAAATACACGACTATCTGAAGCACCTATCCTTATGCAGCTATAGGATTAACTGCTTTTTTTAGATAAACATAGATACACATGTACATACGCAGCTGCACAAGGATATGTATGTGTGTGCACGTATATTCATGTACACACATATACAGATAACACTATTAGTCACTAATCTAATAGAAATAAAGAAATATTTCTCACTGAAAGGGCAAGTTAGGTTTCCACTCTCTCTCTTTTCCCTCCTTTCTCTTGGATAAAGTTTAACATACTCCAAAACATTAGAGGTGTGACCCTCTTTTCCACCCATTTCTCCTCTGCAAGGGCCATTGTTTTGGTAGCCCTCCCGGCAGGGCTACATATTCTTCAAGACTGCCTGTAGCAACAAATTTCTGTGAGTTATAAAGGCATCCTTAAGGTAGCAGGAAAATGTGTAGACTGGTGTGCACCAGAGTCATCTACTGCAAAAAGTTTATTCACAATTCCGATGTCAATAGACAAATTAAATTTTTAGGTAGTTGACGGTCTTTTCCTTCTAACGTATACATTGAGATAACAAAGAAAACCAGACACTGATTACTCCAAAGTCTCTCTTTCTTAAGACTCTCCACCTCCATTATTCTGTTTTCTCCTTTGCTGCTCTCTGACAGACCTTCCTTACTCTGCCACCACCATCAGGCTGCTTCCTACCTCACACACTGCAGTACTACCATGGCCCTCATAACTGTGATCTCCTTTCCTTCAGGGCAAACAGTGCTGCCTGCAGAACTCAATGCAGGGGAAGAGGGGAGAAAGTTAAGTCACTGGGCTGAAGCTCAGGGAGTATTTTTAAGAACATGAGCCTCATGTGAGCCAGTGGAGAGGGCCCTCAAACCACCCCCTGCAGAAACTGCCATGTATTTATCCAACAGCTACCACATCATGCTGACTAGTTCCTTTAAAGTTAATCAACAAAACACAACAGAAAAGCAAGACAGTATGATAATACTCATTGGAGAAATAAAGTCAACTGCTAAGACAAACCTACAGCCAATACCTTTGGTCCTGCAGCAGAAATAATAATCTGGCCAGGGGCCTGAATCCAGGGTTCTCCATCAACTTGAACTGGAATTGGCTTTAGGAGTGTTACACGAAAATATGAGCCTTGGGCTATGCGGATTCCTGATCGAAAACCGCCTTGGACTTGACCCTGTTAAGAAGCAAAAGCCAGGATATCAATCATCCTAATAAACAAGAGGCATAACTATTTGCTGCACTTAAACTAAAGCAGGTGGATAGAATTTTATTCTCCCTTGACATTTTGAGTTTCAAGTAATAGAACAGCTTAGGCAAAATCTGCATGGAATGCCTTTATTAATACAGTGTCAGTTATTTAAGTTAGTGCAGAGGCAAAGTAACTTACACAGTGAAGTAATTCATGCACTCAGGCTGGCCAAGGAGAGTGCACTCACAAAGTTCTCGTTGGCTTTTACTGTCTCTCTGCATGACATAGTAAACACACTTTCAAAACACCTAACTATGTACACAGACTTTGGCACATGTGAAACTCAGAAGTCAAAAAGCACTTTATCAAACAAGGAGAGTTTTGCCAAACTCAACTCCATATATATATATACACACACACTCAACTACATATAGTCAACTACAACTAATGGTTGAGTGCTAACTGTAAGGAAGCGAAGCCAACTGAACTCTCCTGTTATACATGCTCTTGGGGATTGTGTACAGACACTAAACATGGAGGTAAAAACCTTAACAGAAGATCAGAAAACCAAAGCAGATTTGTTAAACCTTCTATTCCAAAGTAACGAGTACAATCCTTGTTGCTTTTAACTTAAAAAAAAAATGTTAAGGATTTCTACCAAACCACTCCTTCTAATGGAACATTTTATATTTGTCTTCTTTAAAAGATCTAAATTACAAAACAGTAAAGTTGGCCAACACCAAAAACTGAAAGGCACAACAATTTTAAGCACCCACATTTACATTTTTGGTGGTTGTATGCAGTTGACTCTAGTTACCTGACCACATATACTTTTACTGCCACAGATTTCTTAAGATAGTGAAAGAAAATTTTAAGAACAGACAAAAATAACCTGCCATCCCACAGGCTGCATGGCTAATTGCAGGCCATTGTAAGAATAGGTAGTACATGGAAGAATTAACGTTGCACAAATTGAGTCGCAATATTCTTTGCAGAACAGGCATATCATCTGCTTCTCGTAGCTTTCAGATCAAAAGCAGCCAGTGTCAGATTCTCAGAGACACGTGTTGGGAAAGCTGTGGCAGACAATTATAAAGCCACCTGTCCAGAAGGAATCTGCCCTGACTGTGAAGGGGTATTACTGGATTTTTTGCAAATACAAGTTCTTCACACTTCTATTACTCCTTCTTATTCAACCACAGGTTTCTTTAGATTCTGTTCCATCTGTTTTAGTCTGGCACCTAAATATGGACCTTCAGGGCAGGCAATGAGAGGGCACTGCAGAACACGAGCAGGCAGACAGCTGCCGTGAGACTCGAGAGGTTTACAGCCTACAACCATTTCTGCGTGATGCAACAAGTAGCTGAATAAATGATGGCATAGCATAGATGCCTATTATTTAGGACTATGCACTTGCAGTGCACTGTTTGTTAAAAAAAATTTAAAATTACATTTACTTTGTTTAATACCGGGATGGCAACTTACCATGTGAACGACACCAGTCACACCAACAACTTCCAGCAGGCCGTCATCGATGCGTGGTTTCTCAAAGCGGTTATCACTCTCAGAGCCCCAGAGATCAGCTCCAGAACCCCAGCTGCACAGAGAGCACACCACAGTGATCACCTGTGGACCTCCTGTCGGCCACAGAGCACCCTGCTCAGCACCCTGACTAGGGTGGGTGGTTTGCCAGACTTCAGAAGCTAGACACTCTGCTCCCCAACAGCTGGAGAAGACAGCATGGCTGTCTGGCGCTCTAAGAGCAAGAGGTGGTCTCCTAAAATCTGGAAGATGTCTGGTCAGGTCTTTTAGGACTGAAAAAAGGAGTGAAGTAAGTAGTGTACATTTGAAAGAAAAAGGTAAGAACAAAGTAACTCCAAAGAGTGTTAGTTTGCTGGGGAACACAGGTTACAGCTACAGTAACCCTTAATTTCCACAATTAAAAAACTTACCATAGATCTTATTCATCTTGACAATATTAACAGAAGCTACTGAAGACAAACTAAAGCTAAAACAAGTATCAAGCTTTTATTCTTGTACCTGTTCAAACTCACTTTAGTTAAGCAGGCATCCCTGCACTTCAGTCTCCTGAAATGCTCCTGGCAATTTAACACTGTGTTGCTTTTTCTGCAGTATCAATCTGCCTTACTCAAAGCTTACCGTTCAGAGCCTTGACTGCTCAGTACTAATCGTGACCTTTCCTTCTCCACAGTACTTATATGCAACTTGCACTTGAGTGTATGTGCATGTGCACACACACGTGTACATGTAAATATATATACATTTGAATAAAAAGTTGAAATGTAACACTCCAGACTAAAATGGAAAAGAGATAGAGGTAGGCTAAGATAAGACTGTATGGAAAAAAAATAAATGGCAGCACTAATTACCTGCTGGTTTTGTGCCGACAAAAACCCTGCAGATTTGCCTGCCTTTCTCCCATGGCAGTGACTCTTTCTGCCTGCAGGTGTCAGGGCAGCCCCACAACCCCAGCTCCTCTGGTAGCATCACTGACTTCTACTGACCAGCTGGCTGTAGGACCTGGACAGTGTTTGACAGTTCAACCCTGTCTGTCCTTCTCGGCAGGAACCGCTTAGGCACTTGGTCTCCAGCATGCCAGAAAGTGTGTCCAAGCTGATCAACTTTGATACTTCTACAAGTCATGGGAAATCTGGTGGACCATTTGAACAGTTTGGGGGAGGGGGGAAATGGTAGTCAACAGAAGCTGCAGGACTACAACCATGCCTAAAAAGTTGTGTTTTACTAGAAAACTGCTCCAAAAAAAGTCTGAAGAACTTTGGTGAGGAGATCATTCCCTCCTAGGACACAGAAGAAACAGCAAATGTGCATGCGTCTGCACTGGGAAAACAAGATAGTAGCACATTTATGTGGAGTGAGATTGTGAGTTTAAAAGGATCAGAAAAATGGCAAAACAGAGTTAAGAACTAGCTCCTTTGTCACAGTTGCAAAAACAGTGAGTCAGGCAATAATCAAAAATACCCAGTAACAACCTTCTGATAATCTAAACCATTTAAGGTCTAATAGAACCATCTGACATTTGGTGCTCAAAGACCAAGCAGCATTTCCACACATACAGCCAAACATGCGCTCACACAGGATCCTTCCTCTCCTTTTTACCTGGGTATATTAATAAAAATGAGTCCTTCTATACTTGGTAACTCCACTTCGTGCTGGTCCACTTGAAGCTTTATGTCTTTGTGAAGATTTCTGGTATGACTTATCTTCTGTAGCCCAACTTTCACGTAAACTCCTTTGTTGCGAAACCTAGGAGACAAGCATTCTGTAACTAGAAGTAAGGCCCAGCGTAGCACTCTTCCTCATACGTGTACCAGTATTGTCCTCTAGCAGGTATGTTTGGAGAGTTTTTCGATTAAAATCCTCTCCAAATTCTTCTAGCTTTACTGCTGACACAAAGCATAAGCCACAAACTGCTACTTTATATACCTTTTATTTAAGGGATGATTTGTGCTCAAGGCACGTGGAGATCTGTGAAATTTTATTACAGAATAATCATCCGTTCTTAAAGTACCGACTGAATGCAATGCCTCTTTGAAATTCTCTGGGCTAGAAAACTGTATTTTTTAATTAAGACCTAGAGGTCTTCCAGAAACATTCTAAAATGTTGTCTCGTGTGGTGCTAGAAAAATTAAGGCACAAAAACCTTTGCGAGTCTTTGTTTTACAGAGTGCTAGTTCATTTGAAACTTCCTCAGCTGCAGAAACTTCAAGCACACTAATGTTAACCTGCAACACAGCTCTAACATATCTAATTTTAGAGTCAAAAAAGATGAGGAAGATCCTATGGCATCCCTAGAAATGTCAAAATATTTTAAGAATAACATAAACAAATGTTAGTTAAACACACACAGTATTTTCTTCTATAAAGGAAACCTTTGGATACATGGCCTTCAGGCAACCTTCAAATAAAATGCATAAATTTCCATTATTTGATCCTTCTAGCACATGGGTGTCACTGGAATCCAACTCTGCAAAATATCTCCAGAATTATGCATAAACACTGTAGACATTCAGGTGGGGAAGACAGACAGTTTAGTGTGTGGGTTACAGTCAACCCTTCAGACAGAGACTTTCCAGTGCTTTTAAATCTCAGCATCACAGTACGGTAGGGGTTAGAAGGGACCTCTGGGGATCACCTAATCCAACCCACCCCCCCCCCGCCAAAGCAGGATCACCTAGGGCATGTTGCACAGAAACATGTCCAGGTGAGTTCTGACAGCGTCCAGGGAAGGAGACTCCACAACCTCTCTGGGCAGCCTGTTCTAGGCTCCATCACCCTCACAGTGAAGAAGTTTTTCCTCATATTTAGATGAAACCTTCTGTGTTCCAGTTTGTGCCTGTTTCCTCTTGTTCTATCGCAAGGCACCACTGAAAAGAATCTGCCCCCATCCTCTTGACATCCACCCTTCAGATATTTATAAGCATTGGTGAGATCCCCTCTTAGTCTTCTTTTCTCCAGGCTCAACAGCTCTTTGTAAATTAGACTGGGAATTGAATTATTACATTGGGCATAACTAGTCCTGCATGATAACAGTTTTAAACAGCATCCAATTAAAGGTACCCGACATAACACCATTTAACATATGCATAACACATTCTACTCCAAACAAGACAACAAGAGGTGTCTATGCTAAGAGAGGTTTTGTCTAATTTGGAGACAAATGTAAAATAACATAGTTTTGTTAGGAAGCACAATACTTTGAATATTCCCCAAAAGTATTAATTTTTGTGGCATGAAAAAGGAAGCCTGCAGAAACAAAAAGAATATGGTACAGTGCCATCGTGGCAGACATAGCTCTGAATTACATGATTTCTAAGAAACCCTTGTGGACCAGTGGGGTCCACTGGATCCAGAGATGTTAGATATAGCACCCTGTGACACACAATAAAGGGTCAATCTGTCAGAGATTAAATCCTATCACTCCATTCTTGCATAAGTATTCCATTCCATTTATGTATCTTACTAGGACACTGAGTCACACCAACTCCTACCCAATGGCTTTGAAGGTGACAAAGATTTTCTGATTAAAATGGACAGCCAGGCTTAGAAGGGTGATTCCTGCACCATCAGGAATCACCACCCTTCTTTGCACATGTACACATGGGACATGGTCTGGGGAGAAAGTGCCCATGGAAGTTGTCAGTCCACTTCTAGCAGTAATATACTAGCTCATCTACTTGGGCAGAAAGAACGAGCATCTTCTAAAGCATACCCTTGGTTTTGCATGCAGTTGTTTCACCACATTTACTTAGCACAGCAGGAAGGAGGAAGCTGTCCTTGGAGCAGCCTCCAATACCTTATCTGTGCTGAGGAAAATCACAGACTGTATGAGGTGAGACCACATTGCAGTCACTGCTGTAAAACACACTGACAGGGACGAGAGAGGAGGGCAGGGCACCACATGCAGCTCATCCATTCCCATGGAGCCAGGGTGTCCTTGCATCAGCTCAGCTGCAACACTTGCAGCAGTATCTCACCCCCGAACCATCTGTAAGGCTCTCTAGGGTACAGATATGGAAGTAACATCCTATTGCTCCAGTGAGTTTGGATCCACGCAGCTCAGGAGTCACCCTTCAGCTTGTTTTTCTATGGAATATGCACTGCAAGTATAGCCAACGTTCACATACTACCTGATGCCCCACTGGCTACGCTCATAAAGCTTCATACACCCTTCCTGAGGGACACTCAGAAAGTTGGACTAATTCTTCAGTTAGCTAATTGAATACCTCAGAACAGATAAAGTTAAAAGGTGATCCAGTTTCCTGGATTACGAAAGTAAACAAGTGTTTGTTAAGAATTGCAATCCTATACACATCCTTGATTAAGCAACCTAAGAAACACCCTTTCCTTTTAAAAAGTCCCATGAACAAGTCTCCATCGACTCAGGGAGACACCACAGCATCAGCTTACACTGTTAGTTCAGTCACCTCTGTGGCTGCTGCCCAAGGAGCAAGCACCTCTGGTGGCCAGAGGAAGCAAGACCATCAGGAACTGCTTTCCAAGCTTTCACAGAAGCAAAATAAAGAAGCCAGTTCTCAAGAGTTATAAAGAAATGAAGTGAGCTGATGCACAATGCCAGACTTGCCAGAGCTCTTGCCAACTACTGCACGCCCAGAAGGGTGGGTTTGGGGAACTCTCTTTTAAAGGTGACAGATAAGAAAACTGTGTGCTAGGCCTTGTAAAATTAACTGCACATTCCCATGAGTACTAATAAACAGCAGAGTAACATCTCTCCCAAGCAAACTCCTGAGAAGGGGAGCACACAGCATGGAAATCTATCAAGAAAAACAAAATGACGGCCTTTGATCTAGTCCTGCAATTCAACAAGTTCACCACTGGGTGGGAAACCACCACTGCAAAAGCTACGAGCTCTGACTGATAATCAGCATCTATTTGGTGCTTTTATTAGGGTGGTCTTACTGACTGGGAAAGAAAATTACCAGGTTCATATAAAGAGGACCCAAGACAGAAAAAAATAAATAAGTTGAGGCGTTTAAAAACTCAAAATAGACAGATCAATCAACACTTTCAAATCTTCCCCCCCCCAAGAGAGAAAACAGATTCTAGCCTTGCATTAAATCATGCAGAATATTGTCTCTGCCTAAACTTACACCTATTGGCTTTGGGTGGCACAGACAAGATGTGTTCTCTTCTGTCACAGGCAGCCCTAAAGATTGCTCCAGCATCCACTGGGAATGAGAGAATGAAGGAAGATGCCCTGATCCTTAAGTTTTCAGCTGTGAGAAGAAACACCACATAGCTTGGTGTTCATCAGCATAAAAACCACTGCTGCCACAACACACACCACTTCTGTCTGCCCTGCAATGCAGGGAAATCAGCACTGCACTGTTAGCAGCCAGACAAAGGCAAGGAGTCCTGAGCATGTGAAGAGACTCTGCAGCGTGAGGCCAGAGAGCACACAGCTCTCAGGACATTTACCATCTTAACGTCTTGATTCAGAAGAGCCTATTCTACTTCCAAGGACTACCTGAAACTTCTGTTGTCACAACCTAAATCTTCTGTTTCTGCCCTCAAGAGCAGCCAGTTCACAGCTGTTGTATCTGGCATTAAGTAGCCACCCTTCTTTATTTACTGAAAACAACAATAATAAAAAGCTAATCTTGCTGGCAAGAGCATGCACTTGCGTATCCTGGGTAAAGCAGTTTTAACAATCATTGTCACAAGACAGTGAAAGGCAACAAAGATGTGTCAGCACTGTCAGTCTGCACAAGCTCTTTGTCCTGTACCTCAGTATTGATTATTTCATGTTTCTTTCCCAGATCCTGAAATATATAACCCTTTGGAATTACCAAAAAACCTACCACCACAAACAACAAACCATCTCTTCTTTCCCTCACACCCTTCAAGAGACCCTGCTTGCACGGTGTACAAATACACATGTAAAAGGTTGGCAAGAATGGTACCAAGTCACTGCTCACTGCACTGCAGGTGCTGCACATCATGAACTGACAGGTAAAGATTAAAGGGACAAAAAGAACACATGGCAGTAAAAGCTGAAATATAGCCCTTAAATACAGTGGCAATAAAAAAAGGACACATATTTTAGAGAACTGTAGCTTTGCAGAGTAGTATATCTTAGAGGAAGAATGAACATAACTCTTCTGTGATATTAATTGTACAAGTAAATCTAGAACAGCTTTATACACTAGACCAGGCACTGCTACGTGCAAACTTCTTGCTCAATTTTACTACTAAAGGTGCTTTTAATCCAGTGGATTGAAAATGCAAACCAGTGCTTAATAGCAAATTATGTACCACAAACAGTATCGTGCATTATTTCGTTTTTAAGAAAAAAACACAAACAATGTCTGTAATAATGGAACTCTGTGAGATAGGTGGGGTCATGTATTATTATACTCGTAACCAGAGAATATTTTTAGTATTTATAATTTGAATACTGCATAGTTTTAACTGGCTTTAACTCTGGCAACCGAGAGACAATTTAGGGGACGTTTACTCACACACACAGGGGAAAGCAGACAAAAACAGCTTCTACAAGGAACTGCTGATGAATTACACAAATGCGCTTTCTTTGTTTCATTGATTTCAGTGATTATGGGAAGCAGAAAAAGTACTTTTATTGCTTTATCTGCATGCCAGAAAGGAGGAATGTCTTTTTCCACACCTTCTTAATCACACAGTCTCCTGTGATATACAGAGATCTCTTTCTATCCTTGTGACCAGCACACAGGTGCTATTACAGCACCAAGTCAGAGTGGGAAAGTTACAAAGAAGTTCTGAACAGTGTGTTTATTGCTCACGTAGCAGTGCTGCCCTCCTTCCTGCTAAGGGCTTTAAACAAGAAGCATTTCCACCACCTCAACATTTCACTGAACTCAACACTGCAGTTATTGGCAAATAAGTATACCGAGTAATAATGACATGGCTTCCAAAACCTGTGTTAATGTTCTCTCTTAGTAAAAGGAAAACAACAACAACAACAACAACCCAAACCCAAACAAAACCCCTAAATTCTGTCTACAAGTTTCTGGCTAACTTAACTCCTCTCTGTGCCAGCTCTGCCTCAAGCAATGCTGTCTGTGGATACCTGAAGCATTTCAGGATTACTAGTCACAGTGTAAGCTGGCAGTTGTGCAATACCACAGAGTCTTCCCTTTGCTGATGGTTTCCCCAGGATTACCTGCTATTAAATTTCCCTGGTTCTTCTTCTCTAGCATGATGGAAGTCCAAGCTCAACTCTGCATCAATGCCAAGACCACAGTAATTGTTCATCTGTACAATCTGACAAAAAAAAAAAAAAAAAAGTATTATTTCCTCCTTACATTTATCAATGAAGAGAGGTTCCAAACTTTTTCAACAAAAGCAAGCTTTGCAGATGATCCTTACAAGTCACTTGCATCTTAACAGATTCTGGAAAACATTTTCCAGAAACACTGCACTAAAAATAAAGCCGTACAGACAATTGTTGACATGTGTAGTCATCATTTCCAAAGCATCAGAAACCTAAAAATTTAATCTCAATTGCAAGTAATGAGAATAATAAGGCAGAAAAAAACAAATGCTGAAATAATACCAACTCAACCTCTCCAAGCAATTCTATGCAATAACTACACAAGGTGCTCAGTGTTAACACCGTTCTTATTTTTGACATCGGCCGTGGACTTATCGTGACATCACTTGGAAGCTGCTCTTCCTTACTCTAGAAGGTGACCAGCTTATAGTAGATGAGTGAAGAACTTGTCTTCACCTACTCAGATGCATTTTAAATGGCTCCCTATACTCCATTCTCAAGTTTCTATAGGTTTCAAACATTTCTGCAATTAATGCTTCCTTCCTTTGCATGCCAGTTAATTCCACAGCTCCTCTATCCCAGTCCTTGACTCTCCCACTCATCACCTTCAAAAACCAGATTATGCACAGAGGGTAAATCAACCCCTGTCCCCACTATGTCAAAAATAGCTGGAACTTGAGCAACTGAAATCCTCCAGTTGACACACAATGCCCAGGATCTTCCAATGACTGGACTAAATTCTTAGACCATTGCTATCATTATTACAATTTCCTGCTTTCTTTTTGCCATCCACTTGTCCAGCTTCTTTGTTTTGTCTGGAGATAACAGAACCAGGGTTGACAGAAAGCTCTGAATCTACAATCAGTGTTTCTGTTCCTGAACAGAAACAAGTAATATGAACCAAGGGACAGGGACTTTCACTCCAAAAAACCAAAACAGATGCCAAAATAAACCAGATGTCACATACACAGACACGCAATGGCAGTAAGATGACAGAAAGATTTACCTCCTGTACATGTTAGCAACTCATAGTCATATTTTAAACTGTTAAAGGAGATTACTTGTTGGTGGTGGGGGGGGGGGGGGGGGGGGGGTAGTATGTTGTTTCTTGGTTGATACTCCAGTTTCACAAGTTTTCTGGAAAGTGTTTGTCATTCCTTCATAAAGCTTTTCTTATTTGAGAAATATGTTTATTTCCAAGTGAAGCAAATAGGTATGCCATTGTCACTTAAATATTTTCATTAATTAATTCTCTGTCGGATACTTTGTGCCAAACTGCCACAAAGGGTGTTCTGCAGCCAACCAGTTCTACCAAAACTGAAGCACTACACCCAGCCATATGCTGTGTTCACTAAGGAATAGCTCAGAAAGGCACAAGCTCAAAGATAAGTGAGCAGTGAAAGATTAAACCACAAGAATATCTATCCTCTTTGTGATTTTTGCTAGGACAACAGTTCCTAACAATCAAACCCAAATGGTGCCCAGCTGACCTTTGGAGGCTCAGGTTCTGCAACGCCATTCTCTGCACCTTCAGCTGGCTCTTCTGCATCCAAAAGGATAGTCCAGCGGTCCATAAGAACGTCGTCCGCCTCATCCACAGAAACCAAAATCGAGTAGGGGTCCTCCCCACTGTAGCCAGCTCCCCAGCGCAAGACCCTCCCTAAGTCATTACCTGGGCAACAACAAAGAACCCCAAAATATGACTGATGTTTTTAAGTTAGCTTAAAAGCATCAAAAAGCTCATCAGCATTAAGGTGCTCCACACAAGTCATGGAAGGAGTCAGGTTGGACTCAAACCTAACAAGCACAAAAAATACCTAAGCACTCTTGTGGCTGCACCTGTGCTTAGTAACGCATGGTCTCATCTGAAAAGTCTTCACAAAAAGTGATGGAAAAACCTGTTCTGGAGTTGAGAAGTCAGGGACCAGTGGAGTCCACTGGTTTACAGCAGTAGCTGACATACTTCTTGTTGTCAGGGGGTGACTACTTTGCCCTCTCCAAGCCCTGCCCACTCAACTCACACTTGTAACAATGCCCCTGCCACTCACTGCTCCTTCAGAAAGCATGACTGACATGTCCTTAAAAGTGGATACTGACATTCGCCCTCCAACACCAGCCAGAAACGAGTAATGGAATTGCTACTGTAGAACCAAGTTGTTTGTCAGACAGGTAAAGATAAACCTTCTGGAGGACTTTCGTCCTCAGAAGAACAACAGTGCTCGCTGTGATCTCACCCGTTCCTAAAGGTAAGATGGCAACTGAGGGCTCTGAGCACACCAGCTTGTGCCTGATCTCCTCCAGTGCACCAAGGACCCAGCCAACGGTGCCGTCCCCTCCACACACCAGCACTCGAAAGGAGGGGACTTTAGAGAACGTGTGAAACCTGTGTTGAGAAATAAAGGAAAGAGGAAAAGAAATCTTATACTCTTATAGGAAAAGCAAAGCTTCTTAATATGCAATTTAAGATAACACATTATTATTGGATTTTTCTCCTATTGCTTTACCATCTGTTTCAGTATCAATCAATAAAGTGAATGGAAAAACAGCAACTTTTAGATAAAGTTGTTTAAAAAGAGCAAAACCCACATTATTCTAAGATCCTTCACAGATAAGAGTTAAATTGTTAATAACTTCCTTTTTCACCAAATACACAGAGATCTAACTGTTCTTTATTTCAGTGTGAACACCTCTAACCCTCTAAGTGAAGATGTTGATTAATGGTGCTTTTTGGCTTCTTTTCTTTTTTTTTTTTACCTTAGTCACAGGACTCATAATGCATTTTCTTCTTCACTGTAGTGTTTATACATAATAGTATCTATTCTCATAGTCAGAGAAACTGGCTGCTCATGGCTTGTATGGGCAACGCTTTGCTGGATTAAAAACTGTCTGGATGGCCAGGCCCTGGTGCTGAATGGAGCTAAATCTAGTTGGCAGCCGCTCACAAGTGGTGTTCAGTACTGGGGCCAGTTCTGTTTAAGATCTTTCTCAATGATCTGGATAAGGGGATCAAGGGAACCCACATTAAGTCTGCAGATGACACCAAGCTGGGCAGGAGTGTTGATCTGCTTGAGAGTAGGAAGGCTCTGCAGAGAGATCCAGACAGGTTGGATCAGTGGGCTGAGGTCAGTGGGATGAATTTTAACAAGGCCAAGTGTCGGGTCCTGCACTTGGGTCACAAGAACCCCCAGCAACGCTACAGTCTTGGGGAGGAGTGGCTGGAGAGCTGCCTGTCAGAAAAGGATCTGGAGGTGATGGTCAACAGCCAGCTGAACATGAGCCAGCAGTGTGCCCAGGTGGCCAAGAAGGCCAACGGCATCCTGGCTTGTATCAGAAATGGTATGGCCAGCAGGACCAGTGAAGTGATTGTCCCACTGTTCTTGACACTGGTGAGGCCACACCTCAAGTACTGGGTTCAGGAGTGGCTGCAGGAACTGGAGCTGTTTAGCCTGGAGAAAAGGCAGCTGAAGGGTGACCTGTTTGCTCTCTAAAACAACCTGAAAAGAGACTGTAGCGAGGTGAGGGTTAGTCTTTTCTCCTAAGTAACAAGTGATAAGACTAGAGGAAATGGCCTCAAGTTGCACCAAGGAAGGTTTAGTTTGGACATTAGGAAAAATTTCTTCACAGAAAGGGTTGTGAAGCCCCGAAACAGGCAGCCCAGGGCAGTGGTGGAGTCACCATCCCTGGAGGGATTTAAAAGGTGGGTAGATGCAGTGCTGAGGCACATGGTTTAGTGGCGGGCTTGGCAGTGTTACATTTGCGGTTGGACTTGATGATCTTCAAGATCTCTTTCAACCAGAATGATTCTATGATTCCATCATCTTCCTGGTTGCTCTTACTTTTTGTGGCTTTTCATCCTACATACTGAGATATCCTGCAAAGGAATTTTTATCTCCCATGTCAGCAAAAACAACAAGCAAGTGGAAGCATTTTGCCATAAAGCTACAGAAGGATTACATGGTCAAACCAAAATGTACTAATAACTGAAGCTGCAGCTTGAACTGCATTACAAAGACAAAAGAATCACACAGTTCTGACAAAAAACTCAGTGCAGCTTATTTTTCTTGCCTCCTGTATAAGCTGTGTTTCTCCCACAAAAGCTTTTGTTTTGAAGAGCTTGTCATGACGGTTCTTTATTAAAGAAGTGCTGAAGGAATGAGGCTACTTTGAGTAGACTACAACCATCACTTTCAGCTTTATGAAGCTGGTAAGAAACTGGTGTTGATTAAACCAAGTAATCAGTTCCTGCCTCCCTACAAGCACATTATGTTCTGTTCCTTGTATTTAGAAATGTTGCAGCTGTGATCAGGCAGGCCCTGTTAATTCTGCAATTGTGGCCAAGTTTCAAGAGTCAAGAAAACTGTATTATACTTTCCTGTTAGTTCCAATGAAGCATCAGAGGAAATAAAAGCAAAACCAAGCCCTCATCAGGCAATATAACATTTTTATTTCCATCCCCATTTGGCTATAAAATTTCTCTATTTTTAAAAATTATTAAATCTGTGCTTTTGTAAAGTGCATATGACTCTCCTAGGACAGGCCTCTATTAGGCTCAACACAAGCATATACATCAAGAATTACTCCATTCTCCTTTCTTTAGAGAACCTCAAAGTTTAAATCTGTTTTCCCAGTGGTCACCAGTCAGAATAAGTGATCCACTGCTCTGGTCTTCAGGGACAGAACAGAAGCAATTTAGATCTTCATAAGAAGTTAATCTTGTCTATCCTTCAAAAAAGAAATAACACAACAACATAAATATAAAAAACTTCTTAACACATGATAACTTACCCAGGCAGTGGGCCACCGTTGGTAAGTTCAAAGACCTGATGTGGGTTTAGCAGCTTTCTAAAACTGTACAGCAGATCCCGACCTTTTAGACCACCACTTTTTGGATTCACAAATACAAGGAGTGGACAGCAGTTCTGTGGTATTTTGGAAGCCTGAAAGAAGCAAAAGGATTAGCCAAAACCATGACTAGGCAGGAAAATTACTACTGCATCTCTGAAGTATCTCCTGATGCTTCCTTGATGCTTAGTAAAAAAAAAAAAAAAAAAAAAAAAAAAGCAGATTTGATGAATTAAGAGATTCAATGCCTAGACAACAGACAGGTTATCTACTTATCTTGTTCTTCTGGAAACTGAAGTTTCCTTACTGTGGTTCCTACTACACAGTTGAGCCTAATGCTAAAAGCAAAGGCACTCTAAATAGTCTTTCCTACACGTTTTCAGTGAATGGGTTCTGCCAAAATATAGCGAGCAGGCTAAGGTATCTTCAGAGTCACGTACAATTCAAACACTTTCCTTGCAAAGAGAGAACTCCTCCCAAAAACAACTGAAACATTCATCTCAAGTTTTGTGGTCATCTTAGAATACACATTAATTTACATGGACGAAACACTTCAAAATGAGTGTGTTAAGGGGCAGACACTGCCATGACCCTCCACATGAGGTAAGAGGCTAAAAGCTTCTTTTAAAAATACGTATTTAAAATTTTAAATCAGGAGGATTTGGTGCCAGTATCTTAAGATGCTCACACCTCTCCTGAAGCTGCTGTTGCTGAAAGGCCTCTCCAAGCATGGCCAGGCTGCAGGGGGCCTCATACCCATCTAGAAACCACTCCAAAGGAAGCCACTGCACATGGCAGAGGAGGATTTGCTGGGGTACTCCACAGACTGCATGGGAATGGTACCTGCAGCCTCACCAGAGGTCAAAACTTCCAGCCATCAGAAGCACAACTTCAGGACTAGTTTTCAGCCAGCCAGCCCATAAATCATTCTGTAAAATAACTTGTGAATGGTTCTAGAAAGATCAGAAAATGCCAGCACACCTTTCATCTGTCCTGCCACAGGGCCGTGGGGCAGGTACATGCCAGAAAAGTCCACTGGGCATTTCAGTGATCTTCAAAACAGAAATGTTTGTCACAGTCCCTAAGTTGTGGTAATTTGCATTTACTAAATTGGACAGTGTTCAGGGAACAGCGATTTGTCACGCAGCTGACAGGATGGATTCAGGGAACAGAATAACAGTGCTAAATATAAGTCAATTTAGACAAGAATGATTCAGGGGGCGGCAAGGCAGCAGCATGACCACAGCGTGCAAACATGTGGAGAGATACCAACAGCTACAGAGGGGAGGAGACAGCACCCGGAGAGCCTGCTGGCTGCTGTCTATGAGCAACCACCAGAGAGTGTGAACTAAGGTGAAGAGTGGAGCAATCAGGACAAATTAGCAAGTAACTATGCGGGGTAGCAAACTGGAGGCTGATGTTGAGATACACCAGACCACTGTCTACCCGTGAGCTGCTCGGGACACTAAAATGATCATTTGGGGCTTCCCAGTGTTTGAGATATTTCCTCAAATTTTGCTTTCTTAGAAGAGCTGGGTGCTAATGCTCTGCAAGTTGTACCCTGCCAGATACCCTCAAAGAGAAAAAAATTCTTCTCCCCTGTGTCACTGCCTGCATGAGAAACGTGTTTTGTCATTCATCGCATCTCGCAGGCACAAGCAGAAAACTCACAGGAAAGGGGAACGCTAACCAAGTAAGAAGGTTGGTGGAGCAGGCACACGCTTACCCTCTTGCCCCTTCCTTCTTCATCCTTTAGATTTTACCAGAGACATTCAGTTTGAAAATGTTTTCTCCAAAAAAATATAAGCCAATAAGGGCTATTTTCATAGAGTCATAGAATGCCTTGGGTTGGAAGGGACCTCTAAGGGTCAACCAGTCCAACCCCCCTGCAGTGAGCAGGGACATTGTCAACTAGATCAGGTTGTTCAGAGCCTTATCAGGCCTGACCTTGAATGTCTCCAGGGATGGGGCCTCCACCACCTCCCTGGGCAACCTGTTCCAGCGTTCCACCGTCCTCATAGTAAAAAGCCTCTTCCTAATGTCCAGTCTAAATCTGCGCTTCTCTAGTTTAAAACCATTGACCCTTGGCCTACCACTACATGCCCTTGTAGTCTCCAGATTTCTTGTAGGACCCCTTCAGGTACTGGAAGGCTGCTATAAAGTATCCACAGAACCTTTTCCAGGCTGAGCAACCCCAGCTCCCGCAGCCTGTCCTCACAGCAGAAGTGCTCCAGCCCGCTGGTCATTTTCATGGCCCTCCTCTGGACCCGCTCCATCAGGTCCATGTTCTTCCTGTGTGGAGGGTTCCAGAGCTGGACACAGCACTGCAGAGCAGAGTGGCAGAATCACCTCCCTTGACCTGCTGGCCATGCTTCCCTTGATGCAGCCCAGGATGCGATTGGCCGCCTGGGCTGCAAGTGCACACTGCTGGCTCATGTCCAACTTCTCATCCACCAGAACCCCCAAGCCCTTTTCTGCAGAGCCGCTTTCTATCATCTCATCCCACAGCCTGTATTGATAATGTTTTGACCCAGGTGCAGGACCCTGCACTTTGTCTTGTTGAACTGCATGCGGTTCACCTGTGCCCACTTCTCCAGCTTGTCCAAGTTCCTCTGGATGACACGCTGTTCCTCTGGTCTATCAACAACACCACTCAGCTTGATGTCACCTGCAAGTTTGCTGAAGGTGAACTTGATCCCTCTGTCTATATCATTAATGAAAATACTAAACAGTACTGGTCCCAGTACAGACCCCTAAGGGACACCACTTGTCACTGATCTCCATCTGAACTTCGAGCCACTGACCACTACCTTCTGGATGTGACCATTCAGCCAATTCTTTATCCACTGAACAGTCCACCATCAAATCCATATCTCTCTAACTTGGCAAGGAGGATGTTGTGGGGGACCGTGTCAAACACCATGCAAAAGTCCAGGCAGATGGCATCTATTGCTCTTCCCTTGTGCACTGATGTAGTCACTCCACCATAGAAGGCCACTAGGTTGGCCAGACAGGACTCACCCAGCTGGCTGTCTTGTACCACCTCCCTGTCCTCCACATGCCTTAGCAGAGGTTTAAGAAGGACCTTTTCCATGATCTTCCCAGGCACAGAGGTGAGGCTGACGGGTCAGAAGTTCCCAGGGCCCTCCTTTCTACCCTTTTTAAAAAGGGGTGACATGTTTCCCTTTTTCCAGTGACTTCACCTGACTGCCCGGACTTTTCAAATATCATTGAGTGGCTTGGCAACTAAATCAGGCAATTCCCTTAGGACTCGGGATACATCTCATCAGGTCCCACAGACTTGTATATCCTGAGGTTCCACAGGTGTTTGCAAACCCGATCTTCACTTACAGTGGGAGAGACTGTCCCCCTGGTCCCCACCTTGTGGCCTTTTAACTTGGGAGGCAGGGCACGAGAGTTTGACAGTGAAGACTGAGGGGAAAAAAGTGGTTGAGAACCTCAGTCTCCTCATCTGTTGTTACTGGCTTGCCATTCTTGCTCATCTGGGAGCAGGGAGGTGGGGTACATTTTCTTTCATCTTCCTTTCCTTGTTGACATACCTGTAGAAGCCCATGATTGTTATTCTTCACACCCTTTACCAAGTTCATCTCCAGCTGTGCCCTAACCTTCCTGACCCCAACCCTACAAAATGGGCAGCATCTCTGTACTCTTCCCAGGATTCCCGTCCCTGCTTCCACTGCCTGTGTAGTTTCTCCTTACCCTTTAGTTTGACCAGCAGGTCTCGACTCAGCCACGCTGGTCTCCTCCCTTCCTTGCTGGATTTCTTACACCTGGGCATTGAGAGCTCTTATGTTCTATAGAAAGTGTCCTAAAAGATCTGCTAGCTCTGTTCTGTTTCCTTGCCCCCGAGGACCATTTCTCAGGGTGTCCTATTGACTAACTTCTTGAAGAGATGGAATTTTGGTCTACAATTCAGGGTCCTCATTATGCTCCTTGTCTGAATCATGTCCCTTAGTATTGCAAATTCTACCACTCTTTAATCACTGCAGCCCAGGCTGCATCCAAACTTGACATCCCTGATGAGCTCACCTGCATTGGTGATCAACAGATCCAGTATTGCACCCCCTTAGGTAGGTCTGTCCATATCTTGTCCTAAGAAGTTACCCCTGAGGTGCTCCAGGAGCCTCCTGGATTGCCTACAGCTTGCTGTGCTACTTTCCCAGCAGATGCTGGGCTGAAGTCCCCCAACAGGACGAGAGCCTGGAAGCGTGATGCCTCCTGTAGCTGAAGTAAGAATGCTTTGCCAGTAGGCTCCCCTTGATCACATCTTGTAGCAGGCACTGACCACAGGGTTCCCCTTGTTGCCTCGGTCTCCAACTCCTACCTACAAGCTTTCGACTTGCTTTTGGCTGGCCCTGTCAATCCGCCCTGCAATGTCCTGAGCAAAGATTCTCTTCCCCTGTTGAGAAAGGTGTCTCCCATTTGATGCCAGAAAGCCTGGTGCTGCACAGATCATCCTACTGTCAAAAAAACCCAAGTTTGTGTTGGTGACACCAGCCACGGAGCCATGTATTAATAGACTGGATTTGATTTGCCATTCCAATGTTGCTGTCTGCGACTGGGAGAAGAAAAGATGACCTGTGCCTCAGATTCTCTCACCATCTCTCCCAAGGGCCTAAAGTCTCTTTTAATTGTTCTTGGAATACCAGTCACTGCTTCCCCTCCACCTGCACAGAAGATCAGTATTGGGTAGTAATCCCAAGGACTGCACCAAGCTAGGAAGTTTCCTAGTGACATCCTTAGCATGGGCTCCAGGAGACAGCACACTTTCCTGTGAGGAGGGTCTGCCCAGCATATTGGACCCTCTGTTACTGTCAGAAGGGAGTTGCCTACAACTATAACCTTTGTTTTCTTCTTTGTGGATGATGTTGAGATACGGGTGGTTGGGTTTTCTGACTGTGGGCATACCTCTGGATTTTAGCTGACAAAGAGCCAGAAGAGCCCTGAAATTTTGTTTTACTGGGAAGTTTTCACTGCTGGTAAAACAACTAGGTTGGCAAGACAGAGGCTGCAAAGCTGTCCACATCACCTTCCCCAGATGTGCCACCTTCATGCTACACTGTGACCACTGCAAGGTCTAAACATCTCCCATCTCCATATTCAGGCTTTATTAGAAAAGGGGAAGCAATTATTCAGTGTGCCCAACATACAACAAGGGTAATACATTTATCTCTGTTAAGCACATGGAAAGGATATTTGTAGCCAGCAAAGGAAGTCTAAGGAAAACAATGCATGCCACTGTCACAGAAAGGAAGGACTTCTTGAGTTGTAGGGTCAACAGCTCAAGGTTTCACACATCCCAGTGGATTTCCTCCGTCCGAGCCACCAGAGGCATTAATAAAAATAGTAAGCAGAGCTCTGGCATTTCCAGAAGTAAAGACCTTCTTACTACTCCATCCTTTCCTGTGCCACCATCTGCCATACCCTATTATGAATGGTCCTTTGAAAATCCAGCAAGCAGCGAAAGGCAGAGCAGCTTTGAAAGGAAACGCCACGTCCCATGAGGTAACAGGGCAAACCGTTCCCTTCCTGCACTCCTTGTTCCAGCTTCTCCTCTGCCCTAACTTCCCACCTGATCACTTCCCGTTTCTTCCTCTTTAAAGCCTTTTTACTACTTAAACTTCATCTCCAGTCGTTTTAACTTTCTGAACAACAGAGGTTCTCTGAAACCTCACACTGGGTCCAACACCCGGAAACTCGTGGGGTTCAAAAAGAGGTGGGCAAGGGGATAATAGAAAAAAAAAAAATTCATTCTGTAGCTCAAAGTAAACAAAATCTTTTTCGAAACATAATGAGACAAAAGAAACCAGCACAACATTCAAGTCAAACAAACACCTTACTTGAATGTGGACAAGAACATTTGTTTACCTTCTCTTCTTCAGGAAACCAGTTCCAAAAATACTGAGTTTGGACACTTAGAAGTGACATGCTGAACACATGTTTTATGTTACTTGCTTTTACAGGCAAGTTCTAACACACTCGGTTTAAACCCAAGTAACTAAAATAATTCACAAGGATCTTCAGGGAATCACAGTGATTTCTGAGATGTGGTAAGCTCCAAGGCATTCAAAAGCACAGCTGTTTTTTGGAAAGTTGTCCGATCTCTTACCCAAGCAAACATCTATTTTTGCAAATATGTATTTACAGTTTCTACAAAAATGCCATCCACGTTTCCTAACTGTCAAGTGTCAATATTGTACCAAAGTAAAAAAAAAAACCAAAAAAGTAGTGAAACATTTACCCTGAATGCTACTAAGACTCAAAAGCAGCTGAGGAGAATGTCTGGAGCCAACAAATATCTGTATGTAGTATAAACTGAACAGTCCTATCACTCAAAACCATCTTTGTTCAAGTATCTTCTAACGAAAATACCCAACTATACCTATACCTATTTAGGACTAAACAGACTTCTGTAGAATAAACAGAAGTATTCTGGAAAGTGCTTAGCCTTACAGTTAACTTGCTTTTTCTCATCACTCTTCATTTAAGGAATAAGAAACACTGCTAAGTCCCCAGATAAAGGTCAGCTTCTACGAAAACAAGTATTTTTTGGTAGGGTTTAAAACCTCTATGACAGTTTGTACAGCAGAGCAGGGCTGATGCACTGCTTTCTGAGAGGTCCACGCTCTGTTGCAATTATGGACAGTCACAAGGGTAGCACTCTCATGCTACAGAATTTTTTAAAATCCCTTAATAAAGCCCTAGAGGGGACATACAAATGTGTTTGTTACTGGGCAGAAAGGGATGTGTGACTCACAGCCTGAGGACTCCCTTCCCCCTTTAGCCCTGGCTTCAGTGCTCTGCTTGAGAAGTGAAATCTGCAGAGGGGTTTTGTGTTGGCTGGTGTTCAGGAAGGAATTTACTGCTTGTTTCTTAGAGACAGCTGAAGGAGCCTGTATGATTTAGGCACTCTGACAGTCACTGTGAACTGCTTAGTTTGTCAGGATTAGCACAACACAGCTTCATGCTGGGGCATGGTATTTATTATTCACACTAATCCCCTCTTGGTCGAGTGTACTGTGTAATCACATCTCATGACAAAGCTGAACAAGGTGTTCTGTGCCACAGGCCTGCCAGCACGACAACCACGGCACATGTTCCAGGGTGATGAGCTCTCTCCAGGAACTGAGATCTCTCTAAGCAACAAGTAAAATTCAACATTTGCAAGCGGGCTGTCTGCAACATCTCCCATATGCAAAGACTCACAACACCCGAAGCACAAACTTCCTTCACCCTGGATGGAAAGGAGTGATTGCATCTGATGAGGAGTGATGTGCAAGATATCTCAATGCAACTGAAGCAGCAGCTGAGTCAACACAGCAGGAGCTTGAGCCTTTTCTTTACTTTTTGGGGAATAGTGGCAGTGAAAGAAGGGTATAAAGTAACCTGTCATGGTGTTTCGGCTCAGAGGGTAATTAAACTATATTGCTTTTGAGTTGGACATGTTTGTGTGAAGAATTAGTATAATGAATGAAACGCAAAGCTTCACGTGTTTGGGAAACTCTCACATCTTTTTCTCCTGTTCTTAAGGAATCCAAATGCAACACATCAGAGGCCACTCCTCTGGTAAGTGGCATTTAGTGATAAAGCCACAAAATCTCATCAGCTTTTTGCTGGTATCGGCCTCATACAACTTCCTGCTGATCTCCTTCTTTGCCAGTTCTGTGAAAGGAGTTCTAGTAAATTAGGTCTGCCCCTACAACTCCTTACACACAGCAGCTAAATAGCTTTGTAAGAGATTGTATTTTTATCACACTCCAACAAAGAAAGTATTTTAATTTATTTTGATATTGTGAAATGAAAAAGTGTTTGATTAAATTCTTAAAAGGCTCAAGATCATGAAACAGCAGAACAGATCAACACTTCTGATCACACCTACTGCTTTACTTTCTAATTAGCAGTTAGTGTAAACTGCATAGGAACTTTTGAGTAACCATAATAAGAAATTAATTGCTTCTGGCAGACCTGACCACAGATGACTACAAAGAGGCCTCCTCCTCAGCAGCTGAATTGGACACAGAGTAAGCAAATCTCACCTTGGAAAAATGTATGACTAGCAACCTGCTAACCATCAATTTATTTCTGTGCGCTTATTGACTTTTAAGAAGGATTGTTTTGGTTTGTTGGCTCATTTTTTTTATTTAAGTTGCAATTTGGAAAAATCATTAATTAACCAAAACACTGTGGTCTTTGTTTTATCATCCATTCTTCTTCAGAGACTACACATTAGTCCTTCATTCCCAATTTCCTCATATTTCACCAACAAGAAGAATGACAAACACCCTATAAATTTAACACCGTGCTTAGTTCCTGTGAGAGTATTTCCTGGTGCTGTATTTAGATGGTCACATATATAAAGTGTAAACAAAGGCTAATAGTATCATAGGATAAAAGGATAATCTAGGTTGGAAATTCCCTCAGGAGGTCATCTAGTTCAATTGCTACCTGAAGGAGGGTCAACAACCAACCACTCATTAGTTTACCCTGGGTAGTTAGTGAATGGCGTAAGCTGGGTGGCCAAAGTCCATATGAACAACATTTGAAGTATTATTAACTCTTGTCTGATTTCAGTGAGATGACCAAATATAAACAATACTTGCTGAAATGGAAACAAAATGTATGTGCACACATATAGCTCCTTTCTCCTCACATATCAGAAATGCATCCCTAGCAGTCCCCTGAACAGCAATCTCTAAAAAATATCTTGCATCAGGTAACAGACAGAATTATCTGTATTTTCCTGGCATCAAGAGGTTCCCTTCAAACATACCTAGTGTCATAAAAGTGGACACACATGATCAGAGTGCAGTATATTCAACTTAAACATTGTGCACCAAATCTAGGCTCATAATGTAGTTGCCTAAAACCCGCCAATACCAAGCATCCAGAAACAGTATCATCTTCCTACTGCCTTCTGCTTCTGTAACAGAATCTCTGAAACCTAGTTTGGATGAGGGAGGACCTTGGTTTCGAAAGGTCTCACAAAGCATAATGCCTATGCAAGTGTAAGAACAAGGCTCTCACTTTTTTTGGAAGGGGACTAGTTTCTAATCTTGCCAGTGTCATGCAAGGACTGCCACTAGTATCTGCTTGTATAAAAAAATAACTTTGCCTTCAGAAAACTTTGACAAGCATAGGACTCTTTAAATGGTAAAAGCAGGCATGTAAGCATGCAACTATGGCTATTGAATTTGAGACCCTGTCATCTAAAGTTGTTTTGTAGTTCCCACTAACTATGTATTTTTTTAAGTTTTCAACTTTCTGTGAAGTTCTAAGACAAACTCACTTCCCTTGCTGTAATGCAACCCCAGGAAGACAGGAACTGCAAGATACACAACAGCTCAGTGTAAAGTAACTACAGCTACACTCTCTTCTGGACAGAACCTACATCATCCTAGTTAAAAAATCACTTTGCTCAGTGAACCATTTCTCTCTTTTCACCCCGAGTCTGCTTTGTTAATATGAAACCTATTATTAAACCAACTGACTCATAGAAAAGTGATTGAAACCATAAAAATTAATAAATCAGAAACAATGAATTTGTGAAAGGACTCTTGCACTAAATCTTTCAAAAGACTATTTTCCTCTGAAGTCCACAATGCAGCATTTAAATAATGTCAAACTCCTTCTGCCACGGAATGGGGGAAATGAAAATGCTTTAAATGGGATGATAGGAGTAGTACTTTACCTCATGGTTAGCAAGGAAACACATTTAGTACCCAAAGCAAAGTTGCTGCAAGCATTAAGACATGCCAGCTACAACTAAAACCCCACCTAAGATTTTGATCATTGAAAGAAATAAAGAGAGAGAAAAAAAAAAATTCTCCCCTTTATAGTTGTACAGTTATGCAGTTGTATAGTTCTATAGTTACTCCTGACAACAGTAACAGGACAAGAGACTTGACTCACAGCTGTAGATCATACACATGCAGTACAGGCTCTCAAGTGTTTATTCTTTTTCATCACACTACTTACAGAAAGTCACTGTATGGCTCCCTTGAATAAAATGTCTTTTCATTTACTTCCATCAGAAAAATGTGTTAAGGTAGTTGTTTTTCTTTTAAAGACATATTTTAAATTCAAATCCATCTCTTACCACAACTTCAGGAATCACCACAGCATGCAGAGGCTTGTCATTGACAGTGGTATCTTTAACCAGCATATATATTCTTTCAGCTTCAGAAAAGCATGAAATTTCGAGTACGACAGCACCTGTGAAGAGGCATCAGAACTGATTTTTGTATTTTTTATTATTATGAGGAAAACAGAATCATTGTATTATGGCAATAATACAAAATAATACAAAAAAACCACAAAAATAATACAAAAAAATACAAAAACCCCTCAGTTTACTCAAAGCATTATTCAGTAAAAGTTAATCTGTAGCACTTGTGGTTATTGGTTATCAGTGAATTGGGCTGTTTTTGCATTTTAAGCCTCCCTAACCCTAAACACACCCCAGATTTTTGTTAAACCAACGCATCCTGAGGACAAGAAGAACTACAGCACAGAACTGATGCATATTTAAAGATCTCCTTCGGGCTTCAGAAGTATGGACCATTATCATTCTCTTTATCATAACTAGCAGGCTGTAATCATCATGTAAAAGTGACAAAGGTAACAGGTTTCATTTTGTATTTCATTATTAGAAAACCAGACCTTCTTTTCATCAATGATACCTTAGTAAGAATTATTATATGCAAAGATTTGGTTTGAGAATCAATTTAAGATCTTTATTTTGGCTTAGGTCCTATATGGAGAAGTTTGGGTCCTATATGGAGAAGTTTGGGAAGAAGGGAAAAGGGAAAAATAAGAGAAGATAAAAGTCAGTTTAAAGTAAGACACTTAGTGAGGAGGAAAACAGGGCGGGAAAAGATCAAAGTGCATAACGGACAGCATATGAGATGGAAGCTGGTAACACAACCTGGCTGCAACCAAAACTGAGAGCCAGGAAGTTATCAGAAACAAAAAAACCCCCATAAAAATACTCGGAAAAGGCAAAACCACAAAGAACAGTAAAATGACACACAAACAGAAACATCTGAAAACTCATGGTTAAGGGAAGCTGCGACTTGAGGGAAGTATCACAAAAGCAGCTCTACTCCATTGACAAATATGAAAGGGAAAAGGCACATTGGAAAGCTTTACGGTTTTCCTCATGAAAAGTCAGTATTAGCTAGCCGTGTGGAGATAGCAAACACACAAAGGAAGCACACATCAGTCTTCAAAACCACACTGTGGAAAGATTTCATTTAGCAGTCACGTGAAAAGTTAAGCCTGCCAAAGGATGTAAAACATCTCAGATATGTACACCTAAATGTACAAAAAGTAAATTCCACACTTTTTAAGTTTTACCAAACGCAGATCTCCACCTGACCACTGCACTAAAGCTGCACAGAGCCACTGCTGCTCTGTCTCTCAGAAGCCTGGCAGCTTCTCCAGTCTTGCTGAAATCAAGCTCATACAGTAAAAGCAAAGAAACAGCTCAAAGGATGAATGCAGAGATGAGTGTACTGATTTTCTTCAGATGTCCAGCCACCAAGCCCCACCCAACACTGTGTTAGGAAGCTGACGGTGAAACAATCCCACCAAGTTCAAAAGCAGTAGCAAATTTTCGTATTTTAAAAGTCAAAATAAAGAGAGAGTACTGGTTTTTAACAGTTCAGTGGTGTTAGACTATTCATTTAAAGTTCACTACAGAACTCATTTTTATTATTAAATATTACCACTTTCCAGTACATAAAGCATGAAGCCAACCTTTTACATTTCTTTTTTACAATAAGGTAATACTAATGCACTGCTCTTCACAAATACAACGTGTTACTTTCTGTCTGAAAGGCTTTTTGCGTAGGCAGACTAATACCCCCCAAGCTTAGAGCCTTTAGCATTAGGCTGCAGTTTTGAAAATAGACATAGTTTGCAAGACTGAAAACCTTAATGCTTACCTTGTGCTTGATAAACATGACTCACAGATACTACATTTGCTGCAAAGGGCAAAAATATAAACACATAAAACCTTGGGCACATTTAGAGTAAATATTTAACATATTTCTTAAAGTTACATAAATACAATATAAATAAATATTAGAAGTTATACAAATACAGGGAGAACCTCCAGCTAAAACACTTTCCCTCTCCTAAGTTTACTTTGCAAGTTACAAAAGCTAAACTGATTTTCATAAAAGGTGACTATGAATTCCTTCTGGCATTTAAAGTTTAATTCCTCTTGAAGTTACATAAAAGATGGGTAAAAATGCTCCATTTCCTGAAACAAGAAACATGATGCATTCCTGACACTGTTTATAGAACATGTTGGTTGAAAGAGTATTATGAAAAATCAATTACAGTTCTTTGAAAAAGAAAAACAAATTCTGTTCACCGCGTGCTCGTCCATATGTGTTTGCACACACTGCTCACGCTCCTCCATGACCAGGCAGAGAGCTCATGAACAGCACGGAGGACAGCCCACACAAAAAATGTCAAGAGGTTAATAAAGTTGAGGAACATTCATGCACAGGGAACTAAACTGCACTGCCATCATCTGAACGGCATAAGGCATCTATGGTTCACATCTAAAAAGTGATGCTTTTTCGCTAAAATAAAGTTGGTGTGGTCATGTGTAACTCAAGTTATGTCAAAATAATTCTGTCAATAATGAGCTGTCACATCTCTCATGCAACCACGATGAAGTTAAAATGAGTAAAAAGGCCCCCTGTGAGAGTACAAGGCAGACCGATTTTTCAAATGAGGTCATAAAGTGTACAGGAAAATAAATACTTAAAAGCACCAGTAGATGCTACTATATTTTATTCTGCAGAAGTGAATATATCTCAAAATACACCTGTTGACTTACTTTTGATAGCTAATTCATCCTTGAGAATGTTTGTGTATTCTTCAGGGGAAAGCTGAGGTGGAAGGCCACCAACAAATAAATTTACTCGTACAATGGATTTACTGTTTTCCACAATGTAAAATCTTGTTTGGTTCATCTGACGTATTGAAGTCTAACAAAAGAAAGAAAAATAGATGACATCATGTTTGGTTACAAGACTGTAGTTAAACAAAATCACAAATAGTTCTGAACTTAGCAATCAAGCCCTCTGTGCCTAGAGAATATCATGAACAGAAACAAACTTCAGTTCAAGCACTGAGCTTGTGTACAGAGAAGCCAGCTCAGGGGGTAACTGATTACTTACTTTTTATGTAAGGAAAGGGACTCCCCACTTGCTATAAAAAAGGACCATGTTTTCTTTTTCAGATTTACCTTTCTTATGTCCTTGAGTCTGTTAAGAATCAGTTCCTGATTGTCCAAGACCATGCGCTGAACTAGAGACAGCAAGAACATGTTCAAAGGCACTTTAAGTTGTTATTATCAAGTTCAATTAGACAAAAAATAACACCAAAAAATTTAGGAAAAATTCGCAACCCTGCATACAGCTAACGTTAACATAAAGGTCCACACAGACCTGACCTGTTTGTTATTCAACTGAAAAAGCACAGAAGTATTTTGAACAGTCTGATTTTGTTCACAGTTCTTAAACACCGCCCTCCCCTAAGAAGAGGTAGAAACAGCTTGAAGTCACTCAAAAGACAAGCAGTACTTTGGTAACAAGCTAACCATTTGACAGAATACTTTAAAACTACATCCCCCGACAACTATAGTAATGACCAATTTCTGTACTTTATTAAAATGGTAAAACAATTGTAACAACGTCCAGCTAAAGTGAGGTTCTAAATGATGCTTTAAAATAGAGCACCATAAACCAACCAAGGTGAGACATTCACTAGGCTAAAATAACTTTATAAAACAACTTAATGATAATGCTCACAAAGATGGCAAAGTACCAGGGTAGTATTTGAATTAAAAAGGTATTTACTCAGGTGTGGCCAAGGCATCATCAGACTACTTCAGTGGCTTTATTTATGCAGCCTCACAAATAATGAAGCACAAAGGTATGTGAAGTTGGAGAACAACAGCTTGGCTCCTGCAGGACCATGAACCTCCTGAGCAATGCCAGGTCTTTCTGTTCTTCACAGTGCACACACATAATCCTTGGACTATCTCAGGACTCAGATTTGCTCTTTTTGTGGGGCAGTGTCAGAGGGAAAGAAGAAAGAAGGAAGGGAGCCAAAAATGAATGTTTACTACATAACTGCAGTTAAGAAAGTTAGGGCAGTTAGAGGCAGCTCCACAAAACACGGCTCTGCCCACGAGCCAATACCCACCAGAAACCACTAATAAACCCTCATGTGAGGATGAACAAAGAGAAGGGAACCATATTCCCACAGGATGCACAAGACTGAAAAGAACCAACATCACTTTTGATTAAGTATTTTAACATGATGGTGAAGTTTCATTTGTGAAGTCATTTACTGTAAAAAATTAACTATGACTGGGTTAAAGTGGGGAAGAAACTGTTAGAAGATCAGTTACAGGTGTGCCTTTGGCCAGTGCTCCTTCACTTACCTTGCTTGCTGCCCATAAGCACTTCCACCAGTATGAAATTCTGGAAGCACTCCATCTGGCAAAAGATGTAACATGTAAATGTATTTTCTGAATGAAATAGAACATTGCCAAATATTTACATTAATGTTATGTTACACACTGCACCACACACAGCGGATGGAAAATGAGACATCTTTAAATTAACCATGATGTTCTTCCCCCAACCCACTCCACCCAAGTCAGGAATAATCTTTATTTCACACACTCAGCCTTCCATACAGTGTCAGGCTCCTGTGCCCTTAACTACATCCACATCCTTGCAGCCCCATGGGGAAGGGGCACCTGTAAAGCATGGTTAACTCTATCCCTCTTCAGTGACTAGCAGCTCAATCAGGATATTTCTAGAGTGTCCTTCTGGAGAAAGTGTGCAGGACTGGGAATGTACATGCTCTTTAAGAAGATGGCCCAAGAACCAGGCTTGGCAAAAGAATCCTGACTGGGCCCTGTCTCCAGGGGGACTCTATTGGCACTGATGGAATGAAATCCTCCTCTAATACTGCCAGAGACCACCCAAGTCCCTCACAGCCGGATGAGAAATGCTGGCACAGCCAAGAGTTAAGGCATTTACTAGGATTACTGCAATCCTGGAAACATGTGATGCTCACGATTGAGGAATTCTCTTAATTTTTGGCCTTGAAACTCAGGGGACAAATGTTCTTGCTTAGATGTCATGAACAGGAGTGTTAAAAGCCTCAACTGCCTGCATTTTCTTTGGTTGAAATGACTTGGAAGGGATGTTCAGCATGTGGAAATTCTGGATATTAAAAAGAGATTTCCCATGTCTCTATCTTCATATAGAAGAACACCCTTTAAAAAACTACCAGTATCAGAGAAATTGCAATTGAGCCAAGGAATTCAGTCCCTTAAGACGTAAAACTAGCTTCCCAAACACAGAGATGTGATGATCTTTCCCAAAGTTGCCAACTACCTTGTTTGACAGTTGCTTTTTTTCAGATGAAACAGGTTTTGTTAAAAGGTCCATAGCACCTGACAAAAAGGTCAGAAATCAAATCCCAGAACCATCCTATGGCACAAAATGAGCCTCTACATAGCACTACACAGCTGTGTGCACCTAGACAGAGGTGTACAATGATCACCTACTGCAGACAGCTAGCCACATGCATGCTACTACAGGCCCTGTAAATAACCACAAAAGGTGGTGGTCACCCGCCGTGAGCAGAGCTGTTCCTTGGAGCAGCAGAAGCACTCTGATCTGCTGGTGTGCTCACAAGCCTCAACTGCTGAATGGAATGTGCATGCTACAGCTTTGTGCCTCCACACCTGTGTCTGGCTGAGACTGCCAGTGCCTTGGCACACTTGCAAATTCTACTGACATGTTTCCCAGAGGTCATGCTATCTTGGCACCAACTGTAAGAAAGACAGGCAGAGTGAAAAGAGATCATCTTCCAAGGAAAACGTGTATCTCCAAGATTACAAGACACATCTAATAATTTCCAGTGAGGTGTGAAGGAATGCAAGCGGTAAAGAACATGGGTGCAATTCAGATCTAATTCCTTCCTTGCAGCCCTTGAGAACTAGAGGAGCTGTTTGCCACTGCAGGAAGAACATCCACATGGCTGAAGCTCAGAGTTCAAGCTGGCCAGCACTGTGAAGGACAACAAAAAGGGCTTTTAAAATATGTTAATAGCAAAAGGAGAATTGGAGATAACTTGGGTCTGTTGCTTGACAACATTGGTCACCTCACAAACAGGGACACAGAAAAAGTGGAGACTTTCAATGCCTTCTTTGCCTCTGTCTTCAACACCAGCAATGGGCCCTGGGATCTCAGCAGCCCTGTGCTGCAGGATCATGACCAGGACAACAATAAACTCTTTTTCAAGACTTGTTCAGAGGTAAGCAGGGGGGGAGGTGATGATCTTCTCCCTGGTGACCAGTGATAGGTCAAGAGGAAAGGGAACGAAGCTGCCATCATGATAAGTTCAGATTGTGCATTAGGAAAAGGTCCTTCACCGAGAGCGTGGTCTGTCCCTAGAACAGGCTCCTTAGGAAAGAGGTCCAGAGTTCAAAGAGCATCTGTATGACACCTTAGTCATACGGTTGACTTTCAGGTAGTCCTGTGAGGAGTAGGAAGCTCGACTCGATGATCCTTATGAGTCCTTTCCAACTTGCCATATTTTATGACCTCTATGATTTCCTTTGCACAGCAGTACAAAACAGCAGGAGACAAGCGTCACCATCCTAACAGTGATTGCCAGTTTCCCAACAAGGTAAGATTAGTAGTGTAGTAACACAGAAATGTACTTCAAATATCTCAAGACAGAAACAACCAGAAAAAAAATCCCTCCACACCCAGGGGTGTTCATACAATTACATCTGCTTGACCCAGAAAGAATGATGGTAATTTCCAGTACAGAGGAACCCATTCTACCATCTTGACTGCAGAAGGTTGTCAGCATCATCAGTCAAAAATGATAATGTACCAAACATTAACAACATTCACATTAACTGCAAACGGACTGACTATAATTTTTGTAAAGGCCCCACTTCAGGGTCACCCAGGTGGGATATGGACATGATTAGGATCTTTTGTTTACCTGCCTTCCAAGTAATGGAAGCACTTCTTTGATCACAGTCTGTGCAGTGCTCTCCTTATTTACTCGTAGAGAAACAAATGCCATTCCCACCCTAAAGAAAAAAGAAATATTTTAGGACAATCACTTGACCTATCCTGTGTGCACCTGTTTTATCTAAGTGGCAAATATCCTGTGGGGGCAGGCAGAATTTTGCATTAATTGAAGAAAGTTGTCTACTGAGGCCCATGGCAGACACAGCGTTAGGCACACAGACAAGCAAAGACTTTCATCTCAAGGAACTGGTCACTACAATTGTAGCACTACAAATTAGTTTCCTCCCATATACAGATTTACCTGCAAGTCTTTTATACAATTTGGCAATACAACTGCATGAGTAAAATGAATAAATCACAGAATCACAGAATCATTTAGGTTGGAAAAGACCCTTGGGATCATCATGTCCAACCATTAGCCCTACTCTACAAGTTCACCCCTAGACCATATCCCCCAACACCACATCCAAGTGATGTTTAAACACATCCAGGGATGGTGACTTAACCACCTCCCTGGGCAGCCCATTCCAATATCTCACTACACTTTCCATGAAAAAGTTTTTCCTAATGTCTGGTCTAAACCTACCTTGTTTCAGCTTGAGGCCATTCCCTCTGGTTCTGTCCCTAATTACCCCAGAGAAGAGACCAGCACCAGCCTCTCTACAATGTCCTTTCAGGTAGTTGCAGAGAGTGATGAGGTCTCCCCTAAGCCTCCTCTTCCTCAAACTAAACAGGCCCAGCTCCTTCAAATGGTCCTCATATGATCTATTCTCCAGTCCCTTGACCAGCTTCATTGCCCTCCTCTGCACCCACTCCAGCACCTTGGTAACTCTCTTGTACCGAGGTGCCCAAAACTGGACACAGTACTCAAATGTTTACATTTTATCCCACTGCTCTTAAAAATGGTCATCAGTCAGTCTTGATTCCACAGATAAATATGCTTAAAATTTGCATTTCTTCAGCAGTAAATGGAACAGATTTTTTTTTTTTTAAATTTATTTTACCTCCTATTCTCACATCAGAAGTTACACTGAATTCTTCCTAAGTAATATTTTTTCCAAAAACCCACCAAGCTTTCACATGACACGTGTATGTCATCATTTGTTTACAAATGCAGTTAATCTAAAATTGCATCTTCTTGGACAAACACATGATAATAGAATGGCACAAGTTGCATAGCACATTCTGTGCACGTAAAGAAACTCGAGAGCGTGTTTCCAGGCATGGAAATTAATAATACGCTTATTAATCATTCAGAAAAATAAACAGAAGAATCCTGAAATACAGAAGAAGAAACTACATTCTCTTGTTATAGTTGTGTAACTTCAATAACTGAAACACATCATGCTAGACTACAGAAGACAAATGTAGCCAAGCAGTGTAACCTCGTGATAAAGGAGGAAAACACTCACTTCAGCCAGGCAGGATAAATTCTGATCACTTCCTCATCCTTCGGTTTGGCTCTGATGATCCATGCTTCAGGAACAGATTCTCTGAATACCGAGCCCAAGTTGCTGTCCTCTGCAGCATCGTTCCTGTTGATAACATCATCAGAGAGCAGCGCCTGCTGTGTAAAGGTCTGAAGCTCGTACTCCTGCTGATCATCATTTACGTAGTATGCCCTCAAAGCAGCCTCCTACAACACAGCAAGATAAATTAGCATTTTCTTAAAAAGACACCGTTAATACCTGCATAGCCATAGACATATTTATAAATATCTTTCTCATGGATCCAAACTTTAACACTTGATTTAAGCACAGAACAGTGGATAAATAGCAATGGCATAAATGAAAATAAGAGTGAAGTTTTGAAAACATATTTTTGCACATGATACCAAAAGAAAACTTGATATATCAATGGATTTGAACACAGCCCACAGTACTTTCGTCAAGTGATAGTAATTTTAACTCCATTGATCAAATGTAAAAATACGGCACCAATAAAGCTACACTCATTTAATTAGCTACACTAGCTACAAAATTTAGTCCACAAGAAAAATAATAAATGACACACTTGTTTGTGCCCAGCTCTGCTTATTCAATCTTCTTTCACTAAGGGGATGCTGACACTTAGTGAGCTTCTCAGCCACAAGGCTGCCCTGAAACCACACACTTCTGAAGAGGAAAGGCAAGGGCTGTCCTTTGAAGTTGCAAGAAGTCACAGGAGTTGTACATTGAGTACTGACCCATACCTGCAGCACCTCTGCTAACACAGATGCCACAGTGAATGCAACCTAGTAAGTCACTTGGGAGAATCAGTATTAACCTGCCCTGGTATTACAGGCTGCAGCCTGATAAAATACGCTTGAAAAGCAAGCAGCACTCCTAAATAAAAGTGTTTTCAGCATCGTACTCAGTTTTCCTTGAAGATCTTTGACATGCAGAACACTACAAACTGTTTGCAAGACTTCCGTCGATTTTGAGCACAATATCAAGATAAAAATCTTAATGAGTTGTAGGTTTAAACCGTCAAAATTCTGATATAATTAATTCTCCAGGCTCCTGTGCCAAGCCCTCTCTAAGACCTTCAGTCCTCACCATGCTCAATTTTACCTGCTCTGGGCTTCGTTTTTGCACAGCATGGGGCCTCTGCCCAGCCCAGTAAATTAAGATCTGTACAAAGCAATTGGTTTGTTACTGAGTGACATTTCCACCCCAGATGGAGCACTAGAAAACCTAGGGAATGGCTACTATGTGATCAATAATTAACTATTTTCACAGCCAAAGAGTAACTACAGCACGCCTCAGTCTTCAAAGCTGATTAATTGAAATGCAATAGTGGTGGGCTGTCCAGGATAAATGTCAAACCACTAAATACTACAGAAGAGAAGCAAGAACTAAGGAGCCAATTATCCAGTATTGCTTGTGTAAGTAAAATCAGACTTAAGTGTCACACAATGAGAATGAGTGCTTAACATGTGATATGCTACGGTCCCTGTTATGCTATAGAGATGTAGGCCACCACTTCTTCAGATGGTCAAAAATAAGAGCTCCACATGAAGTCAAAATGCATTGAAATATTATCACCACTTACAGATTTTGCTGTTGTTGAGTTACATTTGTAAAGCTGCTATAACATACAATCATGTGCCCCTTTATCATACTGAATATTGACTTCACTGGGTATCTTACCACAACTTCTTCATTTTTTGCAATCCTTGGAACGGAAATCAGTCGAAATTGGTTGCGTTTCACTGCATCATTCCCATCAAATATCTTTAATGTTTGTTTACCTGAATGAAAACAATTATATTTCAGTAACACAACCCTCAAATATAAAACTACCTGGATAGGAAGCACATAATGTAACTATTAAAAGCCTGCTTTTTACCCACGGAATGCTTTCTTTATCACAAGCTTTGAGGTTAAATCTTTTAATTTTTGTTTTGTTATTGTTCATTCAAAAGAGTGGTACATTTGCAGAGGGAAGTGGGAAGAACGCATCAAGTAATCATAGTTTTATCCTGGTTTTTCATGTAACTGATTGTATATAACTATACTGCTTATGTTACCACTTCTTCATCTTCACCATTCAACACTGTATTTATTATTGGTGAGTTCAACAGCTTGAAAATCCAGAGAGAGTGCCATCACCTCCAGAACAGCTTCCATAGCACTGCCCACTCTGAGAGCATCCTTCCAAAGGAAGTCCTTAAAATAGCTGATTAGCTGTACAGAGAACAGGAGAAACTGAAGTAACAACAGAAAAAGATGAAAGAGGATGCAGCAGATGGAGAAGTACAACCCTTTGCTATGTTTCATTTCACTAAAGCCTTATCGAAACCATGATCAAGCTGTGGAGCACAGGTTGTTGCAGACAGCTCTGGAAGGGTGAAGAGTTAAGGATTTCAGGTTCACCTTTCAAAGGCGTGGGTTAAGACTCAGTCTGGTACAATCCACTGTATGGCAAAGTTTCTCTCTTCGAAGTGACTAATTTAAAAGCAAAGGTGGCAGGAGGCAAGTCTGGATGAACAAGGAGCTCCTGACTTAACTCTACCATTAAATGCACACAAGAGGCAGAGGCAGGACTGGGTGGGGTGGAAGCAGTACAGAGACACTGTCCAAACATGCAGGGGTGGGCTTAGGAAAGCTAACGCCCACACGGAGCTGATGCTGGCAAGGGACATGAAGGGCTTGTCATCAGCAAAAGGCTGATTAGGGAAATGTGGGTCTGCTGGTGAATGGGAATGGGGACCTGGTCTCAGAGGACACAGGGAAGGCTCACTTGCTGATTGCTGCCTTTGTCTTGGTCTTGACTGGCAGGACCAGCCACCAGCTCCTGAGAGCAGTGGGAAAGCGCAGGGCAAGGCAGCCTTGCCCTCAGCGGGGGAGGATTAGCCTGGGGAACGTTGAACGAACTGGATGTGCACAAGTCCATGGGTCTGTTGCGATGCACCCATGGGTGCTGAGGGAGCTGGCAGATGTTGCTGGAGGACCACTCCAGTGTATCCTGGAACGGTGATGGTGGTTTGTGGCAGGTTCCTGAGGACTGGAGGAAAGCGAGTGTGACCCTTACCTGCAGGAAGGATGGGAAGGGGGATCTGAGGAACCACAGGCTGATCAGCCTGACCTTGATCTCTAGGAAGGTTTATGAGCAGCTAATCCTGTTAATCATTTTAAAACATACTAAGGAGTGGTATTAGTTAGCACAGACCTGCAGTTAACTAACATGTCAGCTTCTATGATAAGACAGTTGGCTGCATAAATAAGGGAGGTTACTGCTTTTATTTACTTTACAAAGGCATTTTACACTGTCTCCCTTAACAGCCTCATAGACAAACAGATGAAGTACAGACTAGGTAAATGGAGAGAGACGGCATGAAAACTAGATGGTCTGCCTTATTCAAAGGGTTGTCTACGCAAGTATGAGATCCAGTTGTAGGCCAGTCATCAGTGGAGTGTTCTTGTGTGTTTGCTTGATACTGGGGCAAATACTTACCCTCTTCACTGAAGCCCAAAATGATGGGCCAGAGTACATCCCCAGCATGTTTGCAGATAATACAAGGCATTTAAGCATCATGAACTCCCATTTATAAGGTGTTCTTGAAATTCTATTGCCATTGCATGGAGACTATGGCACATGTTAGAAAGTGATCCACTCATTTAAACTCTACTGCATTAATGTCAGAAAAAGTTAAATTCTTTTAGAAACAGATTTCTGTCAAAGTGATCTCCATGGTAACTTCAGCACAGATGAATTTTAACCAAAACACACACTGCGTCCTGGGTGACCGTCTTTAGGGCTAACACAAGTTGAGGGGGAAAAAAATTGCAAACGCTGGTTACTGACAGGACAGCTGCTGTTCTGAGTGTGAACTTTCATAACACCAGCGAAGTCTCTACTGTTTCTTCTAGCAATCCAGAGGGTAGACAACTATCTGAGAATAAAAACATTCATCTAAGTTTTAGTACTTCAAACTGCCTTTATAGTCTGCTCATGTTGGATACTAGCTGGCCTAAGAGAATCTCTAGCAATTTTAACTGGATTTTTTTTTTTTATGAGCACTCCAGTTCTTAAGGCCAGGCAAGTGTTTCAAAAAGTTGGCTTCACTCTTAAAATAAACTGCAAAGAGCAGTTTAGATCTACAGACCAGTCGTAATGTCCTAGGCTCAAGTACATTCCCTAGCTAAATACACAGTACGCTCAGTCCCGCTTTCCTTAAGGTAATGTGGGTATTCGTCATACAAAAACAAGCTCATTTTATCAGTGAAAGATCATTCTAGCTTTGTCACTTGTCCTCTTTGCAGTAGTCAGTTTTACTACAACTTGATGAAAGGTGGCTTTCTTGCACAGGAGCTTCTAAGGACACATTAACAAACGAACAAAAAACTACTTATTTGACGACAACTAGTCAACCAGAAAAATATTTTTCAGATAATTCAAGTGTACATCCACAATATGAAACTTGAGGGGTGTCTTATGCCAGTCTGACTTCTTTAACTAGACTTGGAAAGAAGATCAACTATAATCACCTTTAAAGGTAGATAAAGCTCTTTCTCCCTCCTGTTCCCATTTTTAAATATAACAAAGTGAGACAGTTATAGAAGTGAAGTCTACATACCACTGCTAAGTATTAAAAAAAAAAAAATCTTGCTAACATGCAACAGATGCACATAACAAATTTTCGTATTTAAAGAAGCTACTTCCTGGTTTATACTACTGACACTTCACTGCCAAATGTCTTCTCTCTTTCCCTGCAGGATCACACTATTAGGACCTTCTCCTGAAAAACACATTATTTTTTTTCTTACTGTGGGTACTGTGTGGAAAAAAAACGTTCTTCATGCTCATGCCAAAAGGAAAACAACAACAAAAAGGTCAGCTCCAGGCATAATTTACCAAACTATGGAATTTGATTTTGGAAGCTAAAACACCAAGTTTTCTTGGGAAAAGGATAAACAGAATTTGAGGAGTTCAAAGTTCATGTCCTTTGACTTCCAAATCCCCACAGACAGGACACAGCTTCTGGAAAGACATTATGTGCAGCTTGTGGCAGAGACTGGAAAATGATGTAGTCTTCAATGCTTTTGCCACTGAAGAAAGCTAGAGGCCTATATCAAACACACTGGTGGAATTTACTCTTAAAAGGCTAAATTCTAGCAACACTGCTTACCAAGAACCATTCCTCCCAGTAAAACTTGTGCTATCCACCACGCTCTGCTCTCCTCCTCTACTCACTGCTATTTCAAACTACAAGTGTGGCAAGTTCTGGTTTATTTCAGCATCACCATTCATGACCTACAAGGCTGCAGGTAAGCAGGTAAGAATTGCCTATTTTTTAATATTACTGGTCTTGAAGAGAAACTGTCAGAATCCCAGAGTCTTCCTTTCTCCAGCAGTTCCAGGAATGCTATTTGCAGGTGTGTAATTTCTCTGAACTTTTTCCCGAGCAGCTCAAATCCCCTGAGATCCAAGACAGTCTTGAAGCCCAGAGCTGTGTTAATAGCCATTTTCCTGCACTGGTAGCCACCTCTTTGCATTCTCCAGGCTCGTTTTTAGCACTTCTCCAAGCATCTGCTGTATGTATCAGCACTTGATCTGGTTTCACGTGCTTCTCCCTCTAGCTTTTATGGCTCCAAATCCATTCCAACCACATTTCAGAGGAACATGTGACATGCATAATTATCTGTAAGCCATTTTAGCAGAGTACAATGACCCTTTCTATGAAGGTTGAACATTTTCGTAAGTATCTTTAGAAGAAAAATCCACACATGCTGTCTTTGTTTCTTCCTGAAAACATTTTGCTCCTGCTTGCAGAATGACACTGAATGCCTCCTCCATATTGTCAAAAGGTTTAGGACAAGACTTAAACAAGCAAATGACTTGGGCCTATTCAATACAAGAACATTTAATGCCCCTCACTTGGAAGGTGAACAGCTGAGCAGAGCCCTGCCTAGCAAATGGGGCCATGGAAGGACACGCTGTGAAAAGTATGTTTGCTGATAGCACTGAAGACCCTGTTTATCTCCTCAAGATTCCTCTAAAACCTTGTTCAGAGAGGGTTTTGTCTCGATTGCTGTCCTGTGGAAGATGGGCAGATGCTGAATTGGACAGCTCACAGAATCATAGAATGGTAGGGGTCATAAGAGACCTCTAGAGATCATTCAGTCAAACCCCCCTGCCAAAGCAAGAACACCTAGGGCAGGCCGCACAGGAACACATCCCAATGGGTTTTGAAAGTCTCCAGAGAAGGAGACCGCAACATCTCTGGGCAGCCTGTTCCAGTGCTCTGTCACCCTCACAGTAAAGAGAAGTTCCTTTTCATGTTAAGGTGGAATCTTCTGTGCTCAAGTTTATCGCCATTGTTCCTTGTCCTGTTGATGAGCACTACAGAAAATAGATTGGCTCCTTTGATTTGACACCCACCCTTCAGATATTTATAGATGCTAATAAGGTCCCCTCTCAGTCTTCTCTCAAGACTAAACAGCCCCAATTCCCTCAGTCTTTCTTCACAGGGAAGACGTTCAAATCCCTTAATCATCCTTGTAGCCTCCATTGGACTCTTTCCAGTAGATCCCTGTCTCTCCTGAATTTGGGATCCCAAAACTGGACATAGTATTCCAGGTGTGCTCTCAATAGTGCAGAATAGAGGGGTAGGAGAACCTCCCTACACCTGCTGGACACAGTTTTCTTAATGCACGCCAGGATGCCATTGGCCTTTCTGTCTGCAAGGGCACATTGTTGTCCCATGGATAACTTGCTACCCACTAGGACTCCAAGGTCTTCCTCTTGGTGCTGCTCTCCAGCAGGTTGACCCCTAACCTGTACCGGTGCCTGGTGTTATTCCTCCCCAGGTGCAGGACTCTACACTTCTCCTTACTGAACCTCATGAGGTTCACCTTTGCCCAGCTCCCCAGCCTGTCCAGTTCTCACTGGATGTCAGCACAGCCTTCTTGTGTGTCAGCCACTACTCACAGTTTCATAACATCAGCAAACTTGCTGAGGGTACACTCTATCCCCTCGTCCAGGTCGTTGATGAAGGTATTGAACAAAATTGGACCCAGTACTGATCCCTGGGGAACACCACTGGCCACAGGCCTCCAGCTTGACTCTGAGCTGCTGATCACAACCCTCTGAACTCTGCTGTTGAGCCAGTTTTCAATCCACCTCACAGACCAATTGGCTATGACACATTTCTTGAGTTTTTCTACGAGGATGTTATGGGAGACAGTATCAAAAGCCTTACTGAAGTTAAGGTAAAGGACATCCACTGTGTTGGGGGAGGCCTTGGCTTGTCCAAGGGATTAGAATGAGTCAGATAAATAACTTTGAGTGAACATCTGTGTACACTTGAGGAGGCCAGAAAGTCCTGAGAAAAGAACCACGAGTTCACAAACAGGGAAAGCTTATCAATGTTATAACAGAAAGAAGCACCCAATTGTGGACAGGTGGTCTTTGATTAGGCCAATCAGGTGTGGGCACTTATTATTAGAATGATTATAAAAGGGCTTGCAGCATTTGAAGCATGAGCATTTGAGCCTTTGCAGAAGTAGCGTGTGTGAGAGAGTGTGAATGTGATGAGTCCATCTCAACAGTAACATGTCGAGCCATACCATGACACCACTGCTCTTCCTTCATCTACTCATTTGGTCATGGCTTCATAGAAGGACATCAGATTAGTCAAGCAGGATTTCCCTTTGGTAAATCCATGTTGGCTACTCCTGATCACCTTCTTTTCTTCCATGTGGTTAGAGATGGCCTCCAGAATGAGCTTCTCCATCACCTTTCCAGGGATGGACATGAGGCTGACCAGTCTGTAGTTGCCTGGTTCTTCCCTCTTGCCCTTTTTGAAGACCGGAGTGATGCTGGCTTTCTTCCAGTCCTCAGGCACCTCTCCTGTTCTCCATGATTTTTCAAAAATGATGGAGAGTGTCTCAGCAACAGTATCAGCCAGATCTTTCAGCACACATTCACGCAACCCACTGGGGCCCATGGATTTGTGAGTTTTCTGTTTATACAACTGATCTCTAACCCAGTCTTGACTGACTAGTGGAGTGTCTTCCCCTCTCCAGTTCTGCTCTCTTACTTCCAGTGACTGGTGTTCTGAGGGCCAGTTTTGGGAGTAAAGACTGAGGCAAAGAAGGCATTCAGCAGCTCTGCCATCCCTGCATCCTCTGTTACCATATCTCTCACCTCATTTAGCAGTGGCCCCACTTTTTCCCTACTCTTCCTTTTCTCACTGATGTATTTGAAAAAGTTCTTGCTTTCTTTCACCTCTGTGGTGAGACGAAGTTCCAAGAGACCCTTAGCCTTTCTTTTTGAGTCTCTACATATCCTGGAAGAATTTCCATAATCCTCCCAACTAACCAGACCCTTTTTCCACATATTGTAAACCTCACTCTTCCATCTTCATGTGCAGCCAGTGAATGCTGAGAGACACTCACAGGGCAGAGACTCCCAGGTGAGGGCCATGCCCTTCGCTCTTCACATGTTCCTCTCTGACAAATGGATTTCACACACGTACAATCAAAAAGTCTGTTGAGCCCTTGGTACACCTCCTGAAATGTGTCTCTACACATTTCCAGTGGGCTGCAATGGAGAATCTACACCCAAACATCAAGACTTGGAGGATGTTAAAGCAAAAAGAATGGACTTCTAAGGCAGCAAATAACACTAGCTAATAACATTTGCAAATATCTCTCCATAACTCTTTGGCAATGATGCTACAAAGACACAGGAAGACTTTTTTCAATCTTTCTTCTTCAGAACATTTCCATAAAATCTCTTTATGCTTTCAGGAAGTCATTAAGAAGAGATGCTTGCCTTCTCTGAAATAGACATCTTGAGCAGTCAATATTTTGACTACCATCAAGGCAACAAGGATGGGGGTGGAAGGATTCAGGGAACAAGAGAGTGACAGCCAAACTGAGAGGGAACCAAGCCAAAGGGGCAGCAACTCTGCGGAGTAAATGTGCTTGGGGAAGGAGCAGAACTGGGATAGACAAGTTGAGGTGAGAAGTGAGAACAACAGGGGGCAATACCAAATATCAGAAAAGGCAGATGACTGAGAATGAGGGAAGGAGAAGAAACAAAGGTATGCACAATGGAGAAAGTAATAGAGAAGTAATGTGGGATCTTTCAGAACACTCATGTTTCTTTTCCCAGCAGTTACAGGCAATTCAGCCAAGGTAGGAAATACAATTTTTTTTCCAGCACTCAATCCACTACTTCATTCAACACTGTTGAACTTAAATCTTCTTTTTCAAAGTATCTTCAAAAGCAGGTGAAGCATACTGTCTTGGGGGAAAAAACATTTTCAGCATGACAGCAGGTACAGCAATTCAACTCGTAAATGAGCACCTCTTGAAGTACCACTGAACAGAAGCTTTTGTGAGAAACAAAACTGAGGACATGGAGAAGCAACATCTGTCAACCACTACCTATGACGGATAAGCTTTAAAATAAGTAACTGCTGCTGAGGCCTCACTATACAAGAGTAAAGCACTCTCAGCTCTTACTGATTCCTGGCAGGCACTTAGGGTAGAATATAATGTCTTTTTGTGTTCCCAGATCCCTGCAGATTGACCCACAAGCACGACCTCTTAATAACTAATTTATTTCAGGAATTAGTGAGCCAGCTTCTCTGGCATTAATTTGTTGCATATGTACAACAAACCAACTTCCCCCCGACCCTGCTTCTACTGTCTTCATACTACCGTGAAACAATAGGAATGGTTTTCAAAAGCCTACCTTTGACTTCTCAGGTTTGACAGTTTATATTTGCAGTTACATCTTAGCCGAGAGCAATGAATTCTGTTTCCAGGAAAACAAGAATATTCTGTGCTGATTGAAACCTAGTTCAACATTGCATCTAGGAAAGGACAGACAACGCACGCCCACGAGAGGTACCCCTAAGGAGCACTTTTACTCCCCTTCTTTACCTCCATCCCCAGCTCTCTGAGCTGTCAAAAGCAGATTTATCAGTTATATATTTCCAGAATGGCCAAGAATTGTTTTGGTATGAAAATGGACTTTGGGGCTCAACTCCTTCACCAGTCAATACAACTACACTAATAAGAGCATCCACCTGTCTATCCTACTGTACCTGTAATATCCAGCTCTCCTCAAGGTGATTGTTCACTGTGCAGACATGTCCTTAGAAGCTGGCTCGTGTTCTCAGGCACAAGGATTTATAGTCTTTTTCCAAACCTGCTCTGTAAATCTGTTAAATCTATCACCTCGAATGCACAGAGTTGGTTTTATGGTCATTTTACACTTTTGGCTTCAGTATCTTGGTAGGCCATTTCATGGCTGACTTAACATATTTAAGCTCCCAAAACAAGAATCTAAATCTTCTACCTTTACACTTTGCTCAACAAGCCTACTACAGTAGCAGGAAAACAAAAGGAAATGCAGACCACTAAAACAATTTTTCTTTCAGTATTAATCTAGAGACTTTGCATCCCTTCCTACTGGCTTCTTTCCCATGAAAAAGCAAGTCTTTACAAGTCAATATTATTAAATTTGTTCTGACTTATTGACACTGTTTTAAAAAATATGTATCTGTAAGACATGGAGAGCTAGAACTAAGAAAAGCTACACTATTCTGGAATATAATTCAGTTCAGACACTCCTGAGGGAGAATATGGTAACATCCCAAAAGATGTGGCAGATATAATGAGTCCACACACAGAAGCTAATGAGCAGCTCACTCTTGATCCGTATTACACAAATAGTATTATCTAGAGATGAGTGGAAGAGGTCCAGCACACTATAGCCATGCCTTTGTTACATTTAATTTGCTACGGTTTGACTCCCTAAACACAAAGACACAGAAACACAATGGCTGGCAGGTGAACCCACACAGCTTTGTCAGAGAAGTTATCAGAGAAGCCATGCCCTGATGCAAGGGCATCAGCCCCATGTGCTGGGGGTGACACCCATCTGGTGAGTCTGCAAGTGAAGCTCTGTGGGTCACACCTCTCTGATTGAGGAGGTCGCTCGGGATGTGGTACTCCATAAGATGCACGGGAAGAGCATTCTGGGATTGTACAAAAGCTGTTAGGGGATGTTCAGGGGAGGAACCAAAGGCAGAGGAAAGAAAGGATCAAGGTGGTTTGGGGAGGGACAAGTAAGTATGGGAAAGTAGAGGGATAAGGAGATAAAAGAAGCTGGTCACAAGTGAAGACATTGCTGGTTGGTGCACCTGCCTGGCCATGCCCTGCACCCGATCAGTAGAGTCTGTCCTGTCTTCTCATTAAATGCTATTTCTAACTCTTTTTCTGGGTGTTGTTTCCATCCTTCTGCATGCATATGTGTATATGAGCTCCTGACTACAGGTCACTGGGACTCATATGTCCATGTGTCCCAGTTTTCCTCTTTTTTCCTTTGTTTGGGAAGGCTGTGTAAAGCTAAGGGTAGGATACCCTTAAATTGTGATTGGCTCCATCTTCTGAAAGGCAAGAGTATGTCTAATACTAATCCCAGAAAACTCCACATGCGTAAAAATTAAACTTTGTACAAAGCAACCAGCCTGGATCAATCCCAACGCATAGGAATACAGACACATTTATTGCAACAGCTGCAAGAGAAAACAAAGTATCACCTGGTAACTTCAGTAAAATTTGGATCCAGCTGTATTAAAAGAAAAAGGCTTTAAAAAACCCATGCTGTCTGCCCTTTCAGTGGGTTGCTGATCTACAGATTGTTCATAGAATAGAATCATTAAGGTTGGAAATGACCTTGAAGATCATCAGGTCCAACCATCTACTAAACATTATCATGACCACAACATGTAACATGATGCTTTCTCTCTTTGATTAGCAAGTTGAGGGAAATGACCTGTTTCTCCAGGTAATGAGCAGATTGTCAGTTAGGCCAATCTTCCACTGGAAAATAGGGATGAGAGAGTTGCAAGACTCTGGATAAATGTGTTGTACCAAAACTTTGAATGTCAAATTGACACCTAGCATTATAAAAATATACATTTAGTATTTTTTCATAGTGCAGAGCAAGTTAAGATTCCATGAATAAAGACTGGAATGAGTGATTTTCACCACTTACTAAAATTCAGCTTACTTGAATCTGTTGAAATTTGGACTTCTTTTCCTGATCCCTGTGTAGACCCATCAACATCATCATCTTCATCTGTGAAAACAGAAACATTTAACAAAGAAGTCTTGTTAATTTGAACTAGAGGAAAGAAAAATAATGTTATTTAAGGATGGTTTCCATCTAAGAAGCTAACACAAAAGAATTCAATCAGAAAAGCACATTTTCTTCTTCTGCCTATTTTATGGTAAGAATCTGTAATATAAAAACAGCATTAAAAAACCCTCAAACCTGCAATGTCATCTAACTACAGTGAAGGCATATCTAAAAGTCATTCTACCATTAGCTTTAATATTTCAACTACTGCATTTCACCCCTTTCTCAAGGAGCAACGTTTGCCTATGACTGAAGTATATATGTTATCCATTAAGTTTTATATCACTAAATCAGTCCAGGAATTGCAGTAGTAGTTTTTCAGTCAGACATATGGGTATTATATAAATATTTTCCATAACTGAAAAACAGATTTTCTGACAGTCAAAGAGAAAGAAATTTCTCCACTCCAGATGAGGACCTTGAGAGCAGCTCATCACTCTCACTAAAAGCTGAGACCTAACATGTCAGATAATAACACAGCCTGTAAAATCACACATAAAATACTTAGAGAAAAAAGCTACTAACATTTACATTTGCTTCTGTGAAGATAACATCCTGACTGCATTCCATTCCTGACACTCAGGTCCATACAACACACTGGTGCAAATCCAAGTGTGATAATTTTTAATTTGCTAAGGGTAGTAGTAGTGTGAAACACAACCCAACCCAGTGCAGTCATCGTCCAATGGTATTCACACTCCCACCCACTGAAACTCACACTCAGCCGACTGGGATGCTGACGAAGCTTTCAAAAGATACAAGCCAGGTAACACCCTTATAAAAATTATGCCTTGCAGTTGAGGGAGAAAGCAGGAAATCAAAGCATAAAACAAGAGAGAGAAAAAAAAACCCCACACAATAAAATCAGTAAAGACAGATCTTCAGAGCAAGAGAGCTAAGAGAAATCAGAATCCTAAAACATCCACAAAGTAGAATCACGCATGTCAAAAAAGATACTTAGAAGGAGTCCTAAATTGGAGACCACATAACTTACTGAATATTTGGGTAATGCTTCAACTGACTACAAGACAGACCAACAATAATGTTTCTGGGTTGGCATTTTTAAAATGAAGGGTTGAAATACTTTGCCTACTACAGTTGACAGACAAACAGATCAAGCTTCAATTTGGAAAGAAATTTAGAGAATACGGTCTTGAAATATGCTGAAATACATGGCAGCTGAATGCCTTCTTGAATTTCATTTCAGACAAAAATCAAACTGAAAGAAGAATAAGCAAATAAGAAATGAAAGAATTCATGACTGCTCCCATTCCTCCCCTTTTTATAAGTTTAGATGGGAAGAAGATGAATCTTTTTATTATTCTTTCTCAGTCTGGATAGTAGCAAAATCCATACTAATAGCATCTTGAAACTATTCCAACAATGTTTCATGACTCCTTTTGAAATATGTGAAGACAGGAGTTAGTTGGAGGACGAGGAGAGACCTGCTCTACCGTTGCTTGCCCTGTCAGCGCAAGAGTTTTGAAAAGCCACTTTCAGCACAGAGATGTTGACTGAATGCTAAGCTTCATGGCCAACATTTACTCAGTGGCAAAAGTTAATCTGGACAAATGCTCTCCAATAACTATACGATGATGTGCTCATTCTCTGTCTAGGAAATGTCATCTGGCAATTAGCAACCATCAGCTTGGGAAGAGCTTTGTCTGCAGCAGTTATCTCATGCAGGAGATCATCAACACTTCTTTGGTACCACAGACCAGTCTTTTCACAATCTTCTAAGCAATGCCCAGCGTGAGGACTTCTGAAGACTGTGCTTGCATGATGTGTCCAACAGAAGTGAGGACAGAAATGCAAATTATCCTCCAGTAAAGCTGAAGTATTCCTTGCTCCCTGGAATTCCTACTGCGCACGCAATCTTTAAAAAAGATCTGCCATCAGGAGCCTATGCCTTTCCCTGGAAAAATGGCAGCAACTTCCAGGGCAACTGACCTGAGCTTCTCCATAGTCAGCAGAGCTTCAAACAGATCCTGAAGAGTGTCAGGAAGCTGCTGGAACCATGATTTTCAGTGCAAGCCAGGAGCTAGTGTGTTTTTGACAGAAAATGTAGGTCTGTTCTGTGAACACGGAGAGCAAGAAGGACTACCAGCCCAGAGCACTGAGCTCCCTCAACACAGGCTGATGTGAGAGTTAGTTTAAGGCCATTCTCAGCTCTGTCTTTAAGGAAGAATCTGGGCTCAGAAAAAGACCAGCATAGTGATGGTATTCAGTGCCTCTGACAGACAGTTAATCTCCAGCAGACAACTAAGAACAGCAAGACTCCAGCAAAAGGTCTTAAAGCAAGCCTCCCTAGGATGTGAACAGTGTAACAAGGAACCTCATGTGAAGGCACTGAACTTGTACCTGAAAATCAGAAGTTCAGGGACCTAGGTGCTAAACAAGTGCCATACACCATCATCAGCTAAGGAAAAACTGATCAAAATCCCTTATGTGCAGCAGACTGCAAGGCAGGTACCGCTCAGCTAATATTATTCTCCTTGTCTTGTGCTAAGACACAACTGTGGCTATTGACCATGAAAAAAGGAAGAGGTCAAGTGCTGGGGCAGTCATCAAGTTCAGAGGTATACCTGGGACCAGCAGCAGAAGGTAAGGGGAACATCCCCATGGCTCAGCTCCTACTCTGCTGTGTGTCAGGGGTCCCTCTGCCCTGGGAGGCCACTGCCCACCCCGACAGGGAGCTAAAACCAAGGAGCAGGAATTCTCACAGACTGGCAGAAAAGAGATCTGGTGTCAGGAGAAATTTTTCAGATGCTGCTGTATTTTATCTGGGTATATGCAGGCTGAGCACTATAAAAACATATTCTGGCTTTCCAAATGCAATGGGGTTTCTTCATTCTTTTTTATATCACATTAAATCATTGTAAATGGTCCAAATGGAGTTACTGATTATTTCCCCTGACCACCAACTAATCACCAATACACACTGTATTCTCTCCAGGTACAAAACATACATTTTAATCAAAAGAATGCAAAAAACATTATAACTTAAAAAAAACTTCAAACATGCATAACACAAACTCATACACTTAGCCTGCAGCCTAAGTCTTGAAGTGGAAAACCTTCCCTTACACCATGTAAAATAATGAAGGAAGAGACTAGCAGGTGCAGCTGTAAAGCTGGATTCTTTCACTCAAGGTGCTCTGTGTTCAGTTTTTATGTAGAGATGATTTAAAAATTATAAAAGGAAAATGTTTAAGTCTGACATATTAAAAGAACACACCACTGTTTAAAAGACAAATTTAGTTAACATCAAAAAAATCACACCCGGAGACGATACTTAAAAGGCTTGTGATTAATATCTGTTAATAATAATACTTTCTCTTCACTTAAGCCTTTGGGGCACTTGTAGAATACCTATGAATAGACCTGAATCAAGGTTCATAATGAGCCTTTCAGCAAAACGAAGCTCATCCTGATTTTTTTATTTCTGGTATTTCATACATTGGAAGAACTGAAAACACCATGACTTTCAAGTATGTGCTGTACTTCCCCTTCCCCCACCAACAAACCAATTCATTAAAAAGAAAAATAATGAAAAAAACACGACAACCAATAAAAGCAATGTATTGCTTCCTCTCACCCCTCACACTTCTATAGGTCCCTTCAGTGTATCTAGGTTGTACAGGCCCAGGGTGAGGAATTATGCAGCAGCAGGACTCCTGCTATAGCTTTTGCACATGAGAACTCATGCCTCTTGATGGTGACTACCAGCCTTCACCAAAACCAAACCTTTGTGTTCAGTGCAGAGAGCTCAAGAACAACTTGTAAGGTAAGAGAGAAATGCAGTTGCAAATATTTAACTTCCACGACCTATATTTTGCCTGCCTTTTATTTGCTTTCCTATTGTATTCAAGCACCAAAAGAAAGGCTTTACCAGGACATGATAATCAAACCATAAATTAGAAAACACATCAGAATCTTAAAAAAAAAATTCTTTTTCCTAAAGAGCTGTTAAACAAACATATACTCTAGGTGGCAGCAGAACATTACCCTGCTAAATACACGATCTCCTTTCTGCACAGAAATCTTTAAAGGGCAGATGCTTAATCAAAGAGGCAAATAAAAATACCTGTATACATGACATGTCAAATAAAACCCAACATGTATATCAGCAAGTGTTTGTAGCAATGGTAACACTAATCAGCTAAGCAAATTTCTGGACCTTTGGTATTCACTCTCTGAATGCTTACTCTTCAAAAACTTCAAAAAGTTTCCAAGTTGCCCTGCACTAGTAAGCAGAACTTTCAGCGTTTTGCCCAATCTGCATTTTTAAACCTCTATCTTGTCTAAGAAATAGCACGAAGGTATAGTACTGACAAAAAGCCAGTGAAAATTAGCAAACATATGCCTCAGTGCATTATAAGACTAGATTACACGTGCTCATCAATTAGTTATGTTCAACTTTGAAACTTTTTACCTGGTTCTGTTTGCAAATTTTCTGATATTCGGAAACAATGCAGTTTGCTGAAGTTGCGAGAAAATAACTGCACACAGCTTGGAGGAAGAATCATATTCCTTAATCTTCCAAAAGTACATTCTGGGGTGACAATTATGTAGCAAGCAGCATGAGCCTATAAATAAAAGCATTAATTAAGAACTTAGTGAGACACAAAGAAAGCAAATTTGTTTATTACAAAATATGCACTGAAATTGTAAAACTTGGGCTAGAACATATACAGACCATTTGTAAATCAATTCCATGAAATGAGTGAACCATTTTTCACCCTAGATTTGCATTTGTTCCTTCCAATTTTTATATAACTAACAGTGGAAAGTCTTAACATGTGTAGAATCTCCAAGTACTATAAGCTTGCTCTATCAAAAACTAAAAGTTTTTATATAGCTATGTGAAGAAGTTTAAAGTTTTTGTCTTAAACCTTGGATCTTCCATTATATATGGGTATTTAGTGAGAGAGATGGGAAAGGTAGGCAGGTTATACTGAAAAGCTTAAAAATAGCAACATCCTCTTTACACAACTGTACCCACGGGCAGATTCAGAGATAACACTGTTCAGAATTTTATTCCAAAACATGACTGTCTGGATTCTGCCCTTATATTGTGCAAGACCTTCTGCTGTTATTGAATACACATACCTTTGCATGTGTGGCCATACAGCATGTTACATCTATTAGACTGCTCTCAAAGATAGACCCTCCCATCTCCAAAATTATGAATCAGATTCAAAATACAAGACACAGAATATTAAAAAACAACAACAAAACATTCAGATCCTACCTCACATAATGAATAACATGAGTTTAATTTATAATTATTAGTACATAGAGTACCTCATCTTGCATTAAGTGGCAAATTGATGATTTATTACATATACTTTTCAGTTCCCACCCTATCTGGTGCTACTTTGCAGTTTCATCATATTTCAACATGAGGTAGCATTAAAGTGGATGGACCACTTGTTATCTATGAAAAGCTGTGGCTTTCATGAGAATTACTGAAGGATACCATCACGTTGCACAGGAATCAAATATGCACCGTATGAACAGAAAAACACAGAAACCAACACTGACAGCTTTAAAAATACCCTATCGCATAGGCTAAGAGCTATTCTCCACTGAAGGAGGAACAAGCATATTAGAATGGTAAGTCTTTGACCTTTTAGAATTCATGTGATTTGAGAGAAATTCCGATTTCACAAAGGAAAAGTAACTGCAGACTTCCAAGAAGAAATCTGTAACGATTATCCCCTGTTAAATTTTAATTCCATTGGATATACATAAAGCTTAACTCTGATTTTGAGAATTGTTCATTTGAATCACTAATAGGGGCGGTGGATTTAAAATTAAGAAATTATTAGATTTTTCATCTATCTCATAAATATCTATACTTATATAAATAAGTGTATAAATGAAGTGTACTTATAAAGTGTATATATTTATAAACTATAAATAAAGTGTATTTATATAAAATGCTTAAATAAGCATGAGCGCATATACGGTTCCCACAAACACATGCAACAGCACAACATACCAGGATGCCGCACCATTCACATCTCATGCCAGAGAGCACCTCAGAAGAGCCACAGGTCTTTTTGCAAACTTCACAACGAGCACTTGAAGAAAGGTTTCCCTCCCTCCAGTGGTGATGGTACGTGTCCTGGGCGAACGCATCACAAGTTAGTGTCACAGGAAACAGACACAGAAGCATCTTCAGCCTAACTTTAAAATGAGCAGTTCAAACAGCTCTGAGGAAACAGCAACACAGACTAGGACATTAAGTATTTTCTCACTATAAATATGAACCTGAATAATCTTACATTTTACCAAAAGAAGTTTATCAAACTATCAAAAAAATTATCACATAATGCCTTTTCTTCACAGTCCACCAAAACCAGTATTCTGTTTAAAAAAATATAATCCTGAAAGGTGAGCATTATGCATGTATTTTACAATGAAAAGCTGGGCAGTCTTGCCTCAGACAGAGTGCAGGAAGCCTGAAGAACACGATAATGTTTGCACGGATGCAACACAGCCAACAGCTAAATATACAGGAAAAAAAAAAAAAAAAGAGTTCCAGGACAGCTTCTGCAATGCAAATTTTAGGGTTTTTTTTTTTTTTTCCCTTTCTAATTAGGATGTTGCATACTTGCACAGACTTCAGCATTGCTTTAACAGGCTTCGTGACTACATGAGAATTTAAGCTCACCTTGCTATCTGCAATACATTCAGAAGCCGCATTTTCTTTGCCTGCCAGTAAGCAAAAAAACTTGCTTTGATAATTGGCAGCATGTGGAAGAAAAGGCCAAGACTCCTCACCCTCCCCTAGCCCACATTTTCACACCAAAAACGCATGACCACATTCTGCTGCAGAGGCATCTGCACTTACGTGGTCCTGGTGCCCATCCTGGTGACACTGGCGGCAGTCACTGCAAGCAAACAGGATACAGTCTGTGTGCACATGTAGCTCACAAACTAAAAGCATGAAAACAAGAAAATTTCTTTAAGCTGGAAACCTCAGGGCTTTTGCAGCTCCTCCCTTCCTCCACTACCTTTTCGCACCGTATTTCTTTCCTCAGTACTCTTTTCTATTCAGCAAAGACAGGCAATAAAAGAAGTCTATCAGCACTGTCCTGTGTGTTGCTCCATTTCCTTCATGTTAAACTGATGCAACAAGTATATGGAAAAGGCTGAGCACTGGCTGACTTTCCTGCAATACAGCAAGTTAAATTTGTAACAACTGTTTGGCTTATTTCAGGTTCGTCCCACAGTTTCACAGGAACTGCTGCTTATTCCAATATAATCCTGATGTCTACCTTGACTTAATGAAATCCAAAAAGCACTGTTACAAGCATTAACAGAAAGAGAGAAAGTTCTCCTTCTATGTCCAGAAATCACCAAGTGTTGAGTGCAAAGTAATTGTCTTCCTGAAGCAACACTCCATTCCCTTTACAAATCCTTTTCCAAACCCTTCTGCAGAGCAAGCGGGTACTTCACAAGTGGTCTGGAAACAGCAGATGCTTTTCTGCTGGACAGCCCCTCCCCATCCCTGGAGCTGTCAGAACCAGCAGGAAACAAAAGACAGGTGTGTTGAGTCCCCAGCCCCAGCAAACCTGCCCAAGCAGCACCAAGGCAGTAGCACAGTTCTCCTGCCCTGACTTGCTCGTGATCCCATGGGAGATGTGGCAGAGGTGGGACCAGCCACCAACCCATGCGGCACGCCTGCACCGTCACAGACTCGCTTTGTTTGCAACGTGATAGGACACACGCTGACACCAGAATGTGCAAAATGACTGGAAGAAGTCATTCTCAGGGAGATCGCAACAGCCAGAAAGCAAGTTTTACTCAGGTAATAAATCCTTTTTATTGGCAGATGAGGGTTGGACTAGATGACTTTTAAAAGTCCGTTCCAACCCCAAGTATTCTATGATTCTATGACACTCAATGTATTTAATTTTAAACCTGACCAGAATACACTGGTATCTTAGTCTCAGAGAATATTTGTCCAAGTTATGCCTGCAAACAGTAAACCATTATTTTATTGTCAGGAAAAGGAAAATAACAATTTTTTCAGCACACTTAACATTGTCTTCCAAAGTACCTGTTAGGTACTGTAGCTGGAAAAAGTGTTAGTGAAGCCTATAAAGTTTTAGGCAAGCTTGCTTTGGAAAAAGTACCTTCATTATTTACAATTGGAGTTGAAGTATCTGATGTGAAAGAAAAAAGAATCTACAAAAAAAATCCCAAACACCTACATTTCCATGCTGCAAAGGATCCGTCATTAAAAAAACAATGCAACTAAAAGATCACAGTATCTAGCTTCATCACTACACAAGTTAGGAAAGTTCTCTCTGGACCTCAACAGACAGACATGGATGGAAAAGATCCTCCCTCTAGCTGCTTTTTAAAGACTTTTGTATACAAGTACTAGGGGAAGACATCCGATTTTTTGTTGAGTAAATGAAAGTAAGAGGCAAGCGTAAAATTCTTCAAATATTTCTTCTCTCCTGCTCAAACAGAGTATTGCTTCAAGCACATCACAAAAATCTGAAGACCATAACCTGAAGATTGGAAGGTGGCAACTGCGTATGTTAGCCACATTATCTGAAAGCATCTTGAAAACAGTATTAAATTACACAGAGTAAGACCTTATTTTCAAGTCACTCTCTGGGCTCTAGAAAAGGTGATCAGCACTAACAATGTGCTATTCTAATCCCACAGAAGACCATGATCTACCACCACACCAAATCAAGGCCTGTTTTAACCAGGCTCATGAAGTCAACCACAAGCTTTCATGTACAGTTCCTCATGCTGCATGTCTTCACCGAGCTCAATTATATGAGATGTTTCACAGTCCCTCCTCCGCTCACATTTCTCCATATTCATAGATATAACAGGAATATTTTACGGTTTTGCCAATTCAGCTACCAGACAAGCTAGATACTTCGAATCAAACCCTCACTAATGGCAAAAGGTTCTGTAGACCAAATTACAGCTTCAATGAATTAACAAAAGCGTTGCGTTTTTTATCGTTAATTCTGCAAATACAGTCCTGCTGCTGTATGGGGTGGATGCTCAGTAAGAAACTTTTGTAAAGGATCCAAGACTAAAAAATTGTTTTGGTGACTTTCTTTCCTCTTTTTCTTTCAAGCCCTTCTTCCTGGGAACTCTAACCACCATGAGCCCAGATTCAACTGTTACCTAGTCACTCTTCAAGAAAATTTATTTTATTGGGAGATATGAAAAGTCCAAACCCAAGTTACTTTATTTCAAAAGTACATCTAATGATGTTAATCATTTTCTTAGAAGAGGTAACTTCATCTTAACCCTCTTCTATTTTAATTATGGCAAAGATTCCAGGAAAAGTTCTTGAAATTTTGTATCCTAACCAACAGCTGACTTGCACTATTAAACTAAGTCAGTAGAAGCAGGGGGGGGAAGACAGAAAGTTCAGCATCTCCATCTGGATTAGAAAAACTCCACAGCTTAAAAAAGCTGATTTCTAGAACAAATTCTGAAAATATTTTTGAAGTGTAAGAAAAAAATCTTGCACATTTTTATGAACCTCAACTGCCCTTTCTAAGCTACATTTTGGAGAAGTATAGTACCCAAATATAACACGCAATTTCATGTATTTCTTGTTTAAGAACACTTAGATGGAAATGTCTGATAAAATAAATATTCCCTTGCAATGGGTACAATACTAATACTATAGAATTAAGGGAGTGAGAATATGAAAGCAAAATTTAGAAAGCTTTAACTAAAACTGATCACTGAACTAAAGCTGGTTTCAAGAGTTAAGAGGACATAGCCAGGGAAAACTTTCTTTTCAAATTCCCTCATGTTTATCTCATGCCACACAAGTTCTGTGGCTTATTAAGACAGATCATCAGAAAAGACTCTGTGGTATCTGTAGCTCTTTGGCCATCCCACCAAATCATTCAACTCACATGATAACTATATTAAGTGACAGATTCCCACTAGTCGGAACAACATACTTTACATTCGTTACGCAACTCTGCGGACAAAAGCAGAAACACTGCACCATTGTAAGTCTAAATGCCCTGACCAAAGACAAATGTCTCCCTCACACATATGTGACCATATTAAATAAGATGTTATCTTTAGCATAACAGCAATTTTGAAAGCATTTCAAATCCCTACAAAATTGTTTCTTCTCTTGGTAGACTCCATTTTTAAAAAGAGTTCACAGGTGATGTTCTTTTAAAATACTCGATTCTATTCAACCTCACAGCATCAACAGAACAATTAATAGAAACTCAAAACAAGGGAGAAAAGGGAGAATTAAGGAGTTGCCCCATATCAAAATCAACCAAGTACTCATCCCAACATGTATTTCCAATAAGAATTCTGGTGTTTGGGTGATTTCTTTTATTACTGTTTTTTCAGTGAATCCATGTCAGAACACTCAGAGCAGCACTATTTTGACAAATAATATTTTCAAATATCTTTCCATTGAAGGCACCTCATCCCCACTACAAGCAACAGATATCTGAGACCAGCAACACAGAGAAGTTCTATTCCGTTCTTTTGTAGAAAGGGGGAGGTTATAAAAACATGAATACCTGATGATTCCCTGTATCAAAAGCTTCCATGGGACACAGAAATAAATTACCTCAACAGGAGAAGTCTTTCTTTTGCCATAACAGCTTCCAGTTCTTTGTACATCTCAGGCATGGATTCACTGCACACTATCAACACCACTGATATGCTCAAAAGCAAATTGGGAGGAAAGATGAAAGTGCATACACGTTTGACAAAATCTGTGCTTTATTGAAGGTTACTGATTTTATTCCTTAATTTGAAGTACACATTTCCATGAAAAAAATGAGTGGATGATAAACAACCCAAAAATCTCTCAAATACATTAAGCACACTGACACACACGCGCGCGCGTGTGTGTGTGTATGTGTACACACATACCCTCAAAGTATGCAATGTAAGCAAAGCGTATGTTACTGGATAACACAGAGGTGGCTATACAAGCAGGGGTTTAACGTTACCTTCACATCGAAAGGCAGGTGACTCTAGTGACTTTCTGCACACAGTGCAAAACTTTCTTTTATAATGTCCTGGAGGCCCAAAACAGTGTGCAACTGGAACCTGCCAACAAAGAATGCATAAAACATCATCAGCCACAACTTCCAAAGTGCCATTATAATTCACAGAAACTGCTTTATCATGCAAGGCAGGACAGTATATACAACAAACTTAACTAAGCCTGAGAACAGATATATAGGCAAAACACCACCCCTCCCTTGTTTTTTAATCATACTTAAAAATGTATTTGAAATATTTAAAAAAAAATTTCTTTTTTTCTTTAATATTTTAAAAATCCTTGGGGTTTATATATGTAATGTATACATATTTTAAGTGCCAGCCAGCTTCTTGACGATTGAGTGCCATGAATCCAAGTGTTTCCTTTGGGTTCAGTGCCACGTGACTTAACCTGGTGTCACAGTTTCACTCCTAAGTATTCTCAATGGAATCAAGGACAATTAAAGTGTAATAGTGGCACATTTACACAAAATACCCTAAAAACATATTCAGGACAATTTTTAAAAGCTCAGTGATGCCACAGTCCAGTCCTTTCCTCATGCTTTTCACCTCTTCTACACACACAGCCCAGCCAAATGCCTGATCAGGACACAGGTTTCAGTCTCCCTCCATCCCTCCCAAAGCTTCAGAGCCTGGATGGTACAGAGATCCAGCTCTTGAAGTACATCCATATTGAGGTTCCTGTTGACTGTAGATGAAAGATGATACATTCCAATATCCTTTTGCCAATATCTGCACAAACAGTTTTAGCAACTGTATTTCTAGATTACTATTCACTTCTCCTAAAAAGCTCTTTTTTTTTTCTTGTTTAGTAACTAATAATGAAGACTAGAAGAGACAGTACCAAAAGAACAACCAAAGATGAAAAGTGAAGAGTGAGAAACAAGCTTTATACTTACTCTAGAGACCACTCTTCCCACCAGATGCCTATCTTTGTTAATTCACATTAAAAGGAAGAAGCACAGTTGCATCTTTAAAATTCTAGAATCCAAATCTCTTTCACAGAAGTGGCCACTACTTATATATTTAGTATTATGCATCTCACATGCCCTTCCTTGAAAACGAACATATCAGATTTACCTTCTGGTTCTTGTATCACAAAAAAATATACTTCTGGTAAAGCCTGACAAATGGCTATTTAGATGTGAAATGAAATTAATCATTCCCAGTAAAAAGCTGAAAATAATGATTTAGGATACAAGGAGTCACAGGTAACTTCTTTTTCTCCCAGATGCACTAGTAAGCAATCCATCAAAATTACTGAGCAGAATTTGAGTTTTTCTCCTTGCGTATTAACGTTTCCCTAGGAACCACTAGCAGCAAATCTGACATATACTGGGAACATAGAGTTCAATGTCCCAGAAAGTTGCTTCCAGTTGTAAGAACCAATTCCCATCACTCTCTGAAAGAGTGGGTTACACTAAACAATCCCATACTTCAAGCATGTGCAATGAAGTAGTGAGATTAAGTTTTGCCAGATGCAACACTGGGAGAAAGGAATATAGCTGGAAGTTTTTATCAGGAAAAATCACTAACCACCAAACTGCAAAGCATGTGGTTTCTCCAGTCCTTCTCAGAATTAATGTTCAGAAGGTGAAGGAGGAGGAAGGGAGATACGAAATATGCGTGTGTTACTGTATGTGAACAAGATCAGCAATTGACTGGTCAAGCAGAGTCACCAGCTCACTGCCCCACCACACACTATTGTCTGCAGGAATCCTTGGTCCTTGACTGACCAGGAAACTGTTCATTCAGACCCCAGGCTCCTCACCATGCTGGGCTGCCAGCCAGCCTACAGGAAGGATGTCATATCATTATCTCCAACACAACGCACTGTAAAATACTCCTGACTCCTAAAGGTTCAAACTTTTACTTTACTTACCAGTCCAGGATTTAAAAACACAGACAAACTGTGCTTTGGGACCTGTCTCCTACTCCCATCAACCCAAACAGAAATTTCATTCTCTGTGGAACTGACATGAGGTTCATGGTCAGCTTGCACTTTTTTTTTTTTTTTTTTTAAATCAGAATACTCTACTCATGTAACGCATACTTATAAAAAGAGTAATATATAACCCTAGGAAAAGAAAAAAGTCCTGGAAAGCCTGGGGAACTTTAATCAAACTATCTCAGATTAATAATCCCTGCCCACTTGTCTTGCACTTTCATGCTACTTTTTCAGGGGAAAGGAAAAGCAAACTTCCCTGTACAGTACTATACAAGTTACCTGGCACAGCTATGGCAACCACCTGTCCCCAGGGCAGCTGTATTCCCCATGAGAGCAGATGCAGAGGAGATCATCTTTAGCTCTGGAGTGGCAAAAAAACTGCTTTGGACACCCAGCATGAGTATCCAATCCCAACAACTCATGGTTGAAACACAGAAAACTTTTCCTTTCCTGGCCATGAGTCTGGCGATTTTATCTTACACCTGCCATAGAAAGGCAGCTCTTCTTTACTGTCACAGAAAAGGTTCTGCTGAAGAAAACGGATGCTGTGTAGATTGATGGGTTTTTTTCCCCTTTCAAAAAGGGAAAAAAGGAAGACCGAGGCAACCATAGGCCAGTCAGTCTAACCTCTGTGCCTGGCAAGATCATGGAGCATATCCTCCTGAAGGCTCTGCTAAGGCATGTGGAGAATGAGGTGCTGACTGGTGGCAGCCAACATGGCTTCACCAAGGGCAAATCATGCCTGATGAATTTGGTGGTCTTTATGACGGAGTTACAGCGTCAGTGGATAATGGAAAGGCAACTGAAGTCATCTACCTAGACTTGAGCAAAGTCTTCAACTCTGTCCTACATGACATCCTGGTCTCTAAATTGGGAGACATGATGGATGGACCGTTCAGTGGAATGTATTCAGGCTCTGACTCAACTTACCTAGAAGACTCAAGGGAATGAGACTAAGCCTAAATTCTGCAGTTGTTCAGACCCTAGTGACAATCTTCTGAAGTCTAAAGTCACTGTCAAAAACCAGGGAACAACTTACTGATTGAAATGTTGGGTGGAAAAAAAAAAAAGAAAAGAAAAAAAGAAATATCCTTCAACTTCTGCCTTTCTGAAACAAACCAAAGAAACTCTGTTTATTATGAGTGGTCTTTCTAATCTCCTTTAGAAGTGATGACTATAAAACCACTGCAGACCCTGGTGGGAAATGGGATGGGAGTAAGATGGAAAAGGAGAAAAGGTAAAGGAGCAAGTACAACATAATAAACTCATCAACCACGTCATGCTTCTCACAACAGCTCCCTATGTTTTGCTTGTTGCTGAACAAGTTCCAAGCAACAAAAAAACTAAAAAAAAAAAAAAAAAAAAATCCAAACTCAGCCTGGAAGGCAGCATGTCAGAATATGAAATGCTATGTATTGTTCTTTAATTTATATCCAACTGCGTAAGTACAGCAAAGCACAGACACACAAGGTGGCCTACAAGGAGAAAGTTAATAATTTATGAGAGTTTAAAACCAATTTTCCAATATGGCTACTTAAATTACTTTATGCAAACCACTAAAATCAATTTCCGCAGAAAAATACAGAAAATTTCTGCTAGTAACACCATTACATGACATCTAAGTGCCCTTACAGTATTGATCAGAAGCCCATCAACAGAAAGTATAGTGCTAACGCTGCAGCATAAGCTCCAGAATGACACTGCACTCATGGACAAGATACTCCCAGTTCCTGTTTTGTTTCCTGCCATCTATTAAGAAATCAAAAGCATGACAGAATGTAACTGATTTCTGTAGAAGTTAGTATCAGCCTGCAATAAAACTTGATCATATATACACCTAACATTTAGATTTTAACCCCTTCAGTGCAGTCTGTGCAAATGCACAGCAGTTGTGCATCATATGGAAAAAACAGCAACAAACTCCATTAAACTCTGGAAGAAAAAGAAAGATTAGAATGGAGTTTTTTTAGTAGTGCCCTTTAAAATTTTTCCTCATCCTCAAATGCCACAGGGTACCAAGCACTGGGCCAGCAGCAGATCACAAATGTAAGTGCTCTTCCACTGAAGTTGAATCACTACACACAGAACAGCCCAGCTACCCTCTGGTTTGCAGGTAGAGTCAAGTCACATCACATCTTACTTGTCTGCAACCTTCTGTATACCTCAGCTGGGAAAAATACAGCCCCAGGAATGCCTCTTCTTCACCCAGCTGCAACTACTTTTCTACCAACTCAGGCAGAAGAGAGTTTTTAACCAAAATCCCAAGTGAAAGACTTCCAGGCGGAAAGGGGAACAAAAGCAGTACAGCTACACCAGAGGCCAGAGTGACAGCTTCTGAGTGGCAACCTTAAAAAAGAACAACCTACTAAAAACTTTTCCTAGGCCTCTGTCTAAATATTATTTTGCCCACGTGTCTCCTTCCCTATCACATCAGAGAGACTCACACTTGGCAGGGCTTTGTAAAACACACCAGAGAGACCTGAAAAAGCAGGGCTGCAGGACCTACGGTAATGTGGGGCTCATAAGCTTCCAAGCAGGAAAGGGTACACAACAGTAAGAATACAAACACTCTCACAACAGCCTCCAAAGGTTGAGCAAAAGGAAGTTAAGGTAAGATCACTAGTTTTCAGTTCAAAAATACTGTGAAATTTTAAGGATAAGCACAACCAGCCTGGAAGCGACCCTCTTTATGAAATGCCAACAGTAGTCACGTGGGGTCTGTCACAAAGACTGCTCTCAACATAAAGCTAAAAAAATATTGCTGATACAATTTAAAAGACTATTTCTGAACAAGAAACAGACACATCTTCCATGGATTCTGTTTCCAGTGCAAAAGTACTACCTTATCTAATGATCCTAAGGTCCACTCTGACACCAAAAACCTTTGTTCTGGAGAAGTAGATACGGTGATCACATCTGAGTACACACCTTGATTATTCTGTCCAGGTTAATTAAGTGTCTAGAACACACCCTCTCTGAGCAAAGCTGACAACTTTGTGATTCAACTTTTCCCAGTACTGACATCTTTATTACTCAGTGATCACAAACAGTCTTTCTATTTGCTTGAAACCTTTCTGCTCTAGTAGCAGAAGTTTCCTGCAGCCCAATACACTGCATGCAATTGAATGAAATCTATCTCTGCTTTTTTGTCTTAGGGACAATGTCTGCCAATTACTTGTCATCTGTGTCCAAATTAACACTCTTCCTCTGAGCACTTGATGTATCTGTTGATGTTAAAAAGCAACTTCGGGTACACATTCTGTATGTAAATTCTGAAATCAGAAAATGATACAAAATTAAATGATGTCTCAACATATCATAAGACAAGAGACACAAGAAAATCAAATACTTAGTTAACAAAATTTTAATTGCAGCTAATGAAAGGGAATAATCCACACATCTATATGTGACCCCACCATATTCAGGAATTTTTTTTCTCCGTCCTACAGATTTTTGTGACAGGACATAAGGCCTTATCTGTAAGCTCTCAAGGACTCTTTGTGATGGGAACTATACAGTTAATTCCATACCATTTCAAATCAGGAATATATGATACTTCTACTAGAAAAAGAAACTTGTATAAGAGCTTTCCACTGCAATTAAGAATGGCTTGGACTAGAATTTTTTATATCGTTACAAGAAAATTATATGCTTTTATAGATGATATGTTTTTATTGCCACAAAGGAAATCAATGTCCATCTCCTTTTATCAAGATAAAGAATTAAAAGAAACAAACACAGGGACATCCCACACCACTTCTGAACCTGAAGAGACATTGATACAGCTATGCAACATGGCTGGGAATTCACAGGCCACCAGGCAGCTTGCACCAAGTTTTAATACATCATAATAAACTCTTGAGTTCATGAACTTGGGGGTGCTAGCCCTTCCCTTTAAGCCCAGGGTTAAAGAGACTATCACTTTGGGAAATAAAAGAAGAAAACCTTGGTGCAGTGCCAAGATTACCAGCAACCAGTTTACACCTCATTTGGCTTCTAAATTTTGCCATGTGGCTACTACGCTCCAACCCGCTTACTTGCTGAAAAATCACAGGTCTTCTGTTGAAGAACCTTCTTGGTGAAGGTGGTCAGGGCTATCCAGCAAGTGCCCAAGTAAAATCATAAAAACATAGAATGGTTTGGGTTGGAAGGGTCCCTTCAAAAGTCATCCCATCCAATCCCCCGGCAGCGAGCAGGGATGTCCTTCAACTAGAGCATGTTGCTCAGAGCGTTGTTTAACTTGACCTTGAGTGTTGCCAGGGAAGGGGCTTCTACCACTTCTCCAGGAAACCTATGCCAGTGTGTCAACACCTTCCTCATAAAAAACTTCTTCCACATATCTAGTCTGAATCTACCCTCTTTTACCTTAAATCCATTACCTCTTGTCCTATAGCAACAGGCTCAGCTAAAAGGACCCGTTGTTCAGATACCCTGTTTAAAAAAACCCTCACACCAGCAAAGTCTCTTTATCACAGACAAATAAAAGGGGAAGAAAACCTTTCCCAAACTTGTTTTTATAAAATATACTATAAGAGAGGAAAAATATTAGGTATATATTTTGTGAAGTCAAGTTCCTTCTACAGGTCTAACTCCACCACCATCAAAAAGATAAAAGAAGGATAAAAAGTCCCTTGACTGATGCATGTCAAATACATAGTAATTTGAGTAATATGCCAACCAGCTTATTTGCAAACACTGCATTTCAGCTGGTCTTCTATGACAGTCTGCTGGGAGAAGCAGTAAAAGCTCAGGAAGCATTCATTGCAGCATTTTTTAACCCATGTTGATAGAAAATCTCCAACAACTGCAACTACAACCAAGGACTGATCTTCCAAAATCAGAGTCTGACTTTTCCACCCTATACTCTCAAGAGCTCCATCCCAATTCGAGCAGACAAATGCTTCTTTCCCATTTGTTAAGAAGTCTGTGAGCCATTTGCAACAACATTGCTAAAAGTTAATTCTCTGAGTCAGTCACACAAAAATCCATCAGACGTTTCTGACAGCTGCATGAGACTGGGGGATTTATTATTCCAAGGCAAGTGAAGCAGCAACCAAATCCTGATGGTCTTCTGCACTTCACCAGAACTTCCCATTGCTTCTTGGTCAGAAAACAGAGGTAGAGAGAGAAAGTAAGCAAAAAAAGAGGTTGTGTCCCAGCAGAGAAGTCCTTTAGCTGCAGAAAAATGAGATGCTGCCATTGTGTATTCCAAGTATGAAGTGTCCAGTGCAGAAAAGGTGTAAGGGGACTTAGCCTAACCTGAGTATCCTTTTTTCCTCTCTTCTAATTTCATTTAATGAGGAACTGACCCAAATAACCCCCTGCACACAGCTCAATCCAGTAGCCAGAGGGAGAGACTCAGGTGAGCAGGTAAGGGCAACACCTGCATGCCTAACAGAGTAGAGACCTCCGCAAGCACCACAATCTTCCCATTCACTATCACACCCTGTGAACACAGCAGCTATCCACATTCAGAACTACAAAAGCTTCAAGAGAAGCTGATTATCTAAACAAGCATTCTACCATTCTAGACAACAAAACCAGACAGTTTCATGAGCAGCCTATCAACCCTTCTTGGAGTGAAGATGTTTAGAAACCATTACAGCAATGCACCAACACAAGAATGAGTAAAAATATGCCTAACTTCACTAAAATCACTTTTGATATACTCTCATTTCCAATTAGTTTTTAAAGAAGAAGTTATATAGAAAACACACAGTCACTCCTATGGCAAACCTAAGGGTTTAAAAACTTGTAATTTCAATTCCAAACTAACAAGGGAAAACAAAACTTCACATTCCACACCCAACCAAAGAGGCTTTGTTTCCACTGTTTTGTTTTTTATCGTGTGGTTTTGAGGTGGTTGGGTGTGTGTGTCTGTGTGTGTTTGTTTGTTTTTATTTTTTTTTAGTTTAAGGTTTTTTTACACATACCTCAGAGTAAGCAAACACTTAACAGGAATGTAGGGGAGAGAGAGAATTTGAATTTTAAAAAGTTGCTGAGACCATACCAGTGAAACAAATTCTATCCCCTGCAAACCATAAAAACACAAACTTGTTCAGAAGACTGATCCATGAAGTCTTGTTTTGAAACATCATGACCTGGAACCCAGTCTGGAATACTAAAAGCAGGTGATAATGACTAACGGTAGTGCAAAAAAATTCTTAGGACAGCCTTAACAGTGAATTCATCAAGAATGATCTGAGACTGGATGCAGTCATGGCACACTGGTGACTCTGTGGGCCTTAACTTGACCCTGGGAAGGAAATCCTAATTTCAGAAGTGAAAGTTTCCATGAAACATCTGCAGAAGAATTTTCTCTGACAGTCTGACTTAGTATCAAATGACACACACTACGGTGAACTTTAACAATTGCCATCTTCTTACAGATGAAATCCAAGGGATTAAAAAAAAAAATTAAAAATCTCGTTTCTGTAATACACTGAATACTGACATACTAGAAGGAACTATTGGAAGAAAAATCCCACCAGTGTTCCCTCTCACACCAGTCCTTTTCATAAATAAATAATAAATAATCTGAAAGGAGAGCAGGGAGATTAAGAAAATAAACTTTCCACACATTCTATAAATGATTATCATTTGTTTTTTGCTCTGTTATGTTTTTTTAAGCAAATGCCAAGTTCAATATTTACTTCAACAGAGCCTGCATACAAAATGACGTCTCCCACATGGCAGACTTCACTTGCACAGCAGACCAGAATGACCACGTCAAGAAGGACAAGACTGTCCAAAAAGAACAGCACAATCCAGTATTTTCAAAATGTAATCATTATAGCTCCCAAAGGAAAGCGCAGAAGACTCTTTGCAGATAAATAAAGCAACACTGAATGGCAAACAGCTTTGAGGGCTGATGGTAACTCTCAGATGAAACAAACTCTACTGCACAGCTAGGATAGTTAGATTTTTATATCTAAACAATAAAAAATTAGATAAAATTCACGTCTCGGGGCAGGTAGAGAATGGGGAGTGGCAAATGAACTACACTAACATCCATGACTGATGCAAGTGGAAACACTAGTAAGTTTAAATGTAGGATTTTTACCACACAAAAGCAAAGAAACAAATACTGTTTTGAACAATTAATTACATTGAGAATAAATTAAAAAAAGAAGTAGTCACAAATGTTTACAACTTTGACACTGTGAATTAAATGAACGCTACCCAGTTGGATATGTACCATCTCCCCAAAGGCCCCTGCAAAGACACCTGTATCATCTGACTCATCATTCCTTTTCCCATGCTATAATGACTGCTCGCCAGTATACTGATGGTGGCAGATTGTAATTCTTAGCAAATAGCATTTCTCATTATCTACGTGTCCCTTTACCATGGGTTCTAAGACTTACAGCAATTTTTCTTACTATTTCAATGGCAACTTTCTATCAGACACCTTTATAAGAAAATTTTAAGAAATTTAAGAAAAATGAGTAGCTAATTTTTCCCTGCTCATTTCCTCTAGCTCAAATTACATATTGTTCTGAACTTTTCTATCTCACAGGTTTCCACAACACAAAGTGAGTAGTAAAGCTTTTTAGGATACAAGGAAGGGAACCATCTCCCCTTCACAGGTCTACACAATGCATTCCCATAAAGGTACTTTTTAGTCAGAGAGGCCTGTAATGCACATGACTCTGTTTGACAGCCATGTCTCATCTGACTTTTGCACAGGACTCCTTAAGGTATTTGTAGAGTGTTTTACTACTACTCCTCTAGTAAATTTCTCATCTCCTTCTTCCTTTTTCTTCCTTTTCTGTCATCCCTTCTTGAGTGAATAATACTTTTTCTCCTTGATTTAGCTTCTTAATACCTTAGTTGTATCCTATTATCTTTAAAGTTGATTCATCTTTCACACCCTCTAAAAAAAATCTCTTAAGCATGCAGTCTTGTGGGAGGAAAAAAGTCTCAGGGCATCTGAAAGCAAGTACTTTATGAATTAGCAAAATAAATAAATGTTAATTATTACTGTCAACTGAAGTCCCACAATGTGATTTTTTGGCTTTGAAATCCTATGCTTTTAATGCAATGACTTCACTCTCTGTACACAATACACAAGCAAAATCTGAAGATGCAGTAATCAACTGAAGCCAAACACAGCACCTTGGCTAGGCAGAGAAGCTTTAGCATTTTCCCGGTAAGACAGAATTGCTGTAAAAAAAATGGTGGTGTACAGAGTTCTTCTTTACTACCACTACTACACAGTAGGATTTTTTGAGAGCACTGATATCAATCAGTCACTTCACTATAATTGCAAGGCTTATAGGTAATGAGACTCAAGTAAGAACATCTAGTAATATCTGAAGAATGCAAACAACTGCTCCTCAAAGACGGAGAACCCACAGCTGCCCATAGCAGGGACTTTTGGAAGGAAATGTAACTCTGTTGTTGAGCAGCTATAAAAGCCTCAGTGATGACTAACACAATTAATCTAAGCATTATCACAAGCCACCACTGTACTAGACCAAGACCATTAGTGATACTTTTGAGCTATTATTCCAAGAAAAAGACAAGGCAGTGTGTGCTTACTCACCCTTACAAGGCTGGGAGCAACACACGAGCATGGTATCTTGACATTCTTCAGGCACTTTTCATGAGACATGAAGTTGCAAACTGGGGAAATAAAATGAGAATTGTGAGCAAGTCTTCACAAACAAGGGACTTTATAAAAAAACTCAAACAGTTATATAGAGTGAAATAAAATTAGGAAACATCTTTTATCCACATTTGCTCTCCCCTAGGTTGGAGAACATACATGACTGTCACACTTCTTGCAGGGCATGAACTCCAGCTCATTTGGTTACGAAGATGGAAAAGGAAGGAGAGTTTATCCCAACGCATTACTGGCTTACACCAAGTCATGCCCTCCCACACTCTCACTCCATAAGCACCAAAAGGAGCTCTTAAATTTCAAAAGATATTTTAAACAGTCTGAAGTCCAAAATATCTCTTTGATGTAGCCAAAGCAGATGGGCATGTTTGAAAGCAAATTATTCTACTGGCTTGTGTACGCAACAGGAATAAATGACAGAAAACACAGTACTGTTACACACTGAGTGTAATGGATGAAAGAGATTAAATTAAAGGTCACCAGTTGCATGCAGCTTTGAAAGTCAAGATCAAATAATTATTTCTTTACTGTGGAAGCAACAGGTTTAGAATTCCACCCACCCTCTACAAAGCACGCTTTCAAGCAAATCAGTGTTTGAAAAAATAATTTCTCATGGGTGTGATATTTTCCACAGCTTTTTACCATTGATTTACGTGACATTAAGCTATACAAAGAAAACAAGGGATTCTTTATTTCATTCCCAACACCTCACATTAATTAGGAACTAATAAGCCACATAGCTATGCCTTTACAGTACTCCTTTCAAAACTACTCTCTACAAGTTTAAGTGTGAAGATTTACAGAGATGCTCAGGCCCTGACTTCTCACATGGAAGCACAGACCTCCCCTAGTGCCTGGGCAGAAGATCACTTGCTAGTGGCAACTACTGCTGTACACAGGAGATTTTTGCATGTTCCTGCTTTTCAAAGAATACTGTACCACCTCCTGAGTTTCACCAGCAACTGAAAAAACCTCAATGACCTTCAAGCTTCCCATCTTTAGCCCACTGCTCTTACTGATTGTATGTGCCAGTGCCATCAAAAGTGGACCATTTTCCTCTCCTCCCCTTCTCCAGCTCATTGACTTCTGATTTCACAGCTCTGCTTCTCCCTCATCAATTCAAGCATTAAAATCCAGGTGCACTTCTCTATGTGACTTACTGCCCGTCTGTGCAAAGCAACCTTTCATTTTGGTGGCACAAAAACAAGGATCACCCCTTTCACACTGCTGCTCATCTTAACGTGAGCAGTAGGCAGACATTTGTTTTACATTTGTCTGCAAGTCAGAAAAAGAGGAGGCCCTGCAAGTCACTACAGCGTACAAACATGCTATTCATCATCCACAGTTGAACACAGAGTGATTACTGCACTGCTGAAAGAAAACTGGAACAGAGAAGATCCAAACCTTCTGCTGGATGCTATGAGATGTTACGTGCATCTTTAAGATTGACAGCATTCCTGACTAAAAGGGGCAGATAACAAGTAGAAACAGTCAACAAAGGGATGTTAAAGTAGATTCTCAGAGCTGAAAAGGCAGATGCCCAACACATTCAGAGGTGGTCACTATGGAGGAAGAGGCACACAGCCCATCAGCACAGAGGACCAAAGTGCTTATCTGGGCAGAGGAAAAATGCACCTCCTGCTCCAGAAAACAGGTATGAACCCACAAAGAGAAACGGTGAATTCCTATCATGTGTATGTATGTTACCACAACATGCAGAAGGACGTAACCTACTCTCTCCTCAGGTGTCCACAACATTTCTACAGATGCTTTTATCTCAGCTGCTGTGAGAGCATGTCTGCAGAGTCTGCAGGAGAAAAGCCATCTGCCCATTATCAGCTAGTCTAAAATGTACCATGTATGCCCTGCCACCACCAGAAGACATTTGGCCCAGCCATTTGTTTAGGTGGCCTCTTCTCTATCTCTCAGGTGGTGCCTGAAGCTCAGTTGAATGGGGCTAGGTGAGTGGGACTGACCTCTGCAGGTGGAAGCATGGTGAGAAAGGCTGCCCCTGCTCCAATCCACAAAAGGCAGCAATAAGAAGCTTCAAATACAAACAGGCAGAACTTCACAGAGGGGTGAGAGCTAGTCAAGGAGAAAGCATCAGTGACTAAAAAAATGCAGTGAAATGACACCTGTTTTCCCTCATTTTTCTGTTTCAGAAGTGGGCAGACTAGAAGCAAAAGAACTAGAGAATGTGCTGCAGATTGCTCACAGAAACTTTGTGATCTGCATGAAGCAGTCGGGAACTGAAGGCAGCAAGACCAGTATCTCCAAGCAGCAGGTAACTTTAAGTGCGTACACAGCAACTCAATACATAACTTAACCAAGAGCTACACAAACACAGGCAATTCAGAGAAGGCAGCTCTCAATCAGACAGCAAAAATGAGGCTCCTTCCATGGGCACGGACCTTGAAAGATGTTCTCCATTCATTCAGACAACTCAAGTCACTACATAACAACGCTCCATTTCTTCATTGTGGCAACAGAAGCAGCAGAACATGGCCCTGCATGAAGTCAACATCTCATGGTTTAGCTGACAAAACATCTCATAGCACAGAAAAATATACTAAAGAATTCAAACTGGCAACTTCAGATAAGCACTAAAATCAGTAGGTGAATGAAGGTTTCAGACATGTAGTAAAATAGGAAGGCACAGAAAGGTTCTAATTGTTTGACCCAAGCATACGCAGAAAAAGGAAGCACACAAAATAAGGGATTTCCTAAAATTTCAAGGGAAAGACTGAAGCACCTGCATAGAATCAAATGAAGGAGTATCAGGAGACAAACAGCAGGAGATTAGCAGTGTCCAAACAGAGACTGTAACATTCTTCCTGAAAGACTTTCACGCATTTTTCAGGAGGTACTCACAGAGCCCTCCTCTTCTTGTCACATGCCTCAGATTCAGCAGGGAGGATGCGCTCTGGCTATGTGTCTTTTTCCTGTCCCACAGAATTCCTCAGGGAGTGAGCTAACTCTTACAAGTCACCATTTCATTTTCCACATTCCCCAAAGAAAGAAAGAAAGAAAAAAAAAAAAAAAGATGGCAGCAAGCCAAACTGAAAGATGAACAACACTGGGGGGGGGAATTCCTAAACTTGTATCAGCAGTACCAGAGAGGCAGCAAAATTAAATGGGAAGTTCTGACAGCCAGTATGGGTTTATTGTTTTTTAAGGGCTGGTCTTTCACCAGGAAAAACAAGACAGAAGACATTGTATTAAGTTTCAGGAGATGAAACGCAAAATTTTGAGGAAAAAGCATTTAAAGGAAGAGGACAGGATTTTTCCTATTTATAGGATGAAGATTTCTTCATTCATCAAACTCAGTGAGGAGCTACCAGACAACACATCTATACATTTGTCTACATCAAAACAAAGCAATTTCAACTGCAGCTTTCAGATACTGTATTCAGAATTCATGGGTTCAATCAGGCTTGAAAGGCTGAAGCACTCAGTGTGTCCTTTAGCTAAGCATTTTAAGCACTGCCAAAAGCACCTAACAGCACAGATGAAGGAAGAGACAAAGACTTAAGCTACATTTGAAGAAAACAGCACCTGCGACCTTCAGATGGGACTCTGAGTACAAGGCACCTATATCCAGGTGCTGAAGCTGCATGGAGCTTCGTGCACTTACGGAGCCATACAACATTGAGGGAAGAGAAACAGACATGGCTGCAAGAGACACTGGCAAAATCCACAAAGTTGTTTACTTGCAGGTTTGGGGGACTCCACCTGGTCTCTCTGAGCACCTAACTATATCTTCAGGTGTAGAGCAGCAACCACATCAGATAACTTCCCTTTGCTCTTCTCCTCTAATTCAATAAGAAATTACTTCATTCATATGAAAAATTAGATATTCCTAATGCACAGCAAGAAGCCAGGTGGCCATCAGGCACCAGAGGACAGCTCCCTGCTCACATCAAGCACAAGAGGTGGCTTTACAAACATAGCTGTGCACAAGACTTCGCTTCCAAGGGCCACTTTCCCTATCACGTTTTGTTTGACTTGGTGATTTATTAAAGACAAGAGGTGATGTGTACATACAGCAACACCCAGCGAACACCCACCCCTAGCACTCCAATGTGCACTTGCAAGGAAACAGAAAACATCACTCTCCATCCCTCTCTAAGAAGGCAGGAGGTGAAAGCTGGTCATCACTGTGTAACTCAGCAGCTGTGTAAGACTTGCCAGCAAGGTAAGGGCTATTTACACTCCCTAACATGCCACACTTTTTCCACATAACCCTTTTTCTCCCTGTTCTCAAGACAGACTTCAAAGCAGATTCCAAAAGCGGAAGAAAAAGATGGACTATGTCCTGTACAGACCCTAACAATGCAGCAGTGTCCCATGCAAGTTATGGCTGGGATAAATAAATTTAACACAAAATGCTCTCCCACTTTTGAGAAGACCAATCTGTCCTAAGGAAAACCCTGTAAGGTGCTTTAAATTACTTTTGTTTCCTTTTTGAGGAGAAGCTCACAGTAATTCAGGTTTGTTGTTTTTCAAACATAAATTTATTTGTAAATTTATATTTTAACAAGTTAGTCTTTATTTATTTTAACTTCAACAATTCTATTTATACATCTAATTTTACATTTGCTAAACACTTTTAAAAGTAGAGTTACCAAATTGCTCTCCAAAGAGGATCGAGGAATGTCAAGACAAAGACCAAAAATGGACTTGATCCTCTCCTGGAAATGTGATCAGATTAACACAAGACTCACTGTAGAAATACACACATGTCTTCTTATCTCAAGAGCAGTTCTCTCATTTCAGTGAGCATTCACTTTTGCAGGTCCTTTTGTTAAGCTCAAAGTAAATTGTAATTCCTTATGTTGCCTGGATTTGTTGTCCTGCCAGTCAACTCCTGCTCCTCTGCCTGCAGTTCTTACATGTCATATAACTTGCATGAGTACCACAAGCAGCAGTAATACTATCTCCTTCCAAGAATTCCCTCCAGTTGTCTTCACTGCAGAGTGTCATGACTCACGGGTTTTGCAAGACAAGGTCTGAAGCTAGGGGTCATCACCCTTCTCGTTGCTGCAGGCCACACTAAGGGCTCTCAAGAAGAGCGCTCCTGCACCTGAAGATACTGGGAAGCTCCCATGGCCAAATGCTGTCCCCATGTGCACCTTGCATGCACTGGCTCAAGGCAGACATGCAACAAACTTCAGTAACTCCCAAGAAACATTGCAGTGTTTTGGCCAGCTGCCTGTCACAGAGCCAGCACTGGGAAAAATCTCATACCCTGACATGAAGTGACAACACCGCTGTGGTGGTTTCACCTTGGCTGGACACCAGGTGCCCACCAAGCCACTCTATCACTTCCCCCCCCTTCTCTCAGCTGGACTGGGGGGGGGGGGGGGGAAGAAAAATAAGATGAAACTCACAGGCTAAGACAACGGAGAAGCAAAAGAAAAAAGATGTATTCTCTGATTTCCATCAGCAGGTGATGTTTGGCCTATTTCAGGAAGCAGGGCTCCAAATGAGTAGCGGTTGCTCTGGAGGACAAGCCGATGTGCCCCCTCCTCCTCCTTTTCCCAGCTTTTACAGGTCAGCTGACATCATACGGTATGGAATATCCCCTTGGTCAGTTTGGGTCAGCTGTCTCAGTTGTGCCCCCTCCCAAGATCTTGTGCATCCCATCCCACTGCAGGGAGAATGTTGGAAAAAAAACCCAAAACATCCTTGGTGCCGTGGGAGCCCTGGCCAGCAGTAGCCACAGCACAGGTGCGTTATCAGCACCCTTCCAGCTCTCAGTGCAAAGCACAGCACTGGGAGGGCTGATGTGGGGAACATTTACTCCAGCTCACTCAGACCCAAAACAACCACAACTCCTCAATATTGTCCAGGCTTGGCAAACAATAGTTTCGTTTTGTTCAGCATTGTCTGTGAGTGTTGTAATGCACTCACTTGCATTTGGCTCACCTGCACAAATTTCAATTCCCAGAAAGTGTCTCCCAAAGTTTCTTCTCAACTTTTTATAGAATCATAGAATGGTAGGGGTTGGAAGGGACATCTGGAGATCATCAAGTCCAACCCTCCTGCCAGCACAGGATCACCCAGGGCAGGCCACACAGGAACAGATCCAGGTGGGTCTTGAAAGTCTCCAGAGGAGAATCCACAACCTCTCAGGGCAGCCTGTTCCACGCTCTGTCACTCTCACGGTGAATAAGTTTTTCCCTTGAGGTGGAACTTCCTGCGTTTCACCTTGCTACCATTACCTCTCATCCAATCACAGGCCAACACTGAAAAGAGACTGGCCCCTTCCACTTGACACCCTTCAGATATTTGTAAGCATTAATAAGATCCCCTCTCAGTCTTCTCTTCTCCAGGCTAAACAGTCCCAGGGCTCTCAGCCTTTACTCATAAGAAAGACGTTCCAGTGCCTTCATCATCTTTGTAGCTCTCCATTGGACTCTCTCCAGTATTTCCGTGTCCCTCTTCAACTGGAGAGACCAGAACTGGACACAATACTCCAGATGTGGTCTCAATAGTGCAGAGTAGAGCAGGAGGAGAACCTACCTCAACCTGCTGGCCACACTCTTCTTGATGTACCCCAGGATACCATTGGCCTTCCTGTCCACAAGGGTACATTGCTGTTCCATGGAAAACTTATTGTCCACCAGGATGCCAAGGTCCCTTGCCATGGAGCTGCTTTCGAGCAGGTCTACCCCTGACCTGTACCGGTGCATGGTGTTGTTCCTCCCCAGGTGTAGGACTCTACACTTATCCTTGTTGAACTTCATCAGGTTTGCCTTTGCCCAGCTCTCCAGATCTCACTGGATGGCAGCACAGCCTTCTGGTGTATCAACCACTCCTCCCAGTTTAGTATCATCAGCAAACTTGCTGAGGGTACACTCCATCCCTTCATCCAGGTCACTGGTGTAGATGTTGAACAAGTCTAGACTCAGAACTGACCCTAGGGAACACCGCTAGTTACAGGTCATCAGCTGGACTCTGCACCACTGATCACAACCCTCTGAGCTCTATTGTTCAGCCAGTTCTCAACCCATCTCACTGTCTGCTCTTCTAACCCACACTTCCTGAGCTTACCCACAAGGATGTTATGGGAGACAGTGTCAAAAGCCTTGCTGAAATGAAGGTAGACAACATCCACTGCTCTCCTTGCATCTACCCAATCATTCACACCATCAGAGAAGCTATCAGATTAGTCAGACATGACCTTCCTTTAGGAAATCCATGCTGCCTACTCTTGATAACCTTAATTTCTTCCATGTGTTGAGATACAATTTCCAGAATGAGCTGCTCCATTACCTTTCCATGAATGGAGGTGAAGCTGACTGCGCTGTAATTTCCAGGGTCTTCCTTCCTGCCTTTTTTGAAGACTGGAGTGACATGGGGTTTCCTCCAGTCCTCAGTCACCTCTCCTGTTCTCCATGATCTTTCAAAAATGATGGAGAGTGGTAGAGCAACAACATCAGCCAGCTCCCTCAGCACTCATGGGTGCAGCCCATCAGAGCTCACGAATCTGTGTGTGTTCAGTTTACCCAAGTCATTTCTAACCCAATCCGCATTCACCAGTGGAGAGATTTCCTCCTTCCAGGCTTTCACGCTTACTCCCAGGGTCAGGATTCCTGAGGGCTGGTCTTAGCAGTGAAGACTGAAGCGCAGAAGGCATTCAGTAACTCTGCCTTCTCTGCATCCTCTGTCACCGTGTCTCCTGCATCATTCAGCAGTGGAACCACAGTTTCCCTAGTCTTCCTTTTACCACTGATGTATCTCAAGAAGCCTTTCTTGTTCTCCTTTACTTCCTTTGCTGGGGTTAATTCCAAGAGGGCCTTGGCCTCTTTAACAAAGGTTATAGATTACTGAATGACCTAGTTGACTAAAGGGATTATTCTTGTTTTCTGAAACAAACCATTAGCTCAGCCAGGAAAAGCCTAGTAACTCAGAATTGTTTTCCCAGCTATGAGTGCATAATAAATTTTTATTTCTGGAAAAATTTAAGTGTAACTCATTAAAGACCATGCTCAACTCATTAATGCAAATATAAATAAAAGTAAATGAAAAGCAGTAATTCTTTGGGATATCTTGTTAAATACAAGACTTGGAAGAACTCCCTGTCTTGGAGAGTTTACTGGACTGGATGGCCTGATATATGTAGGAGTATTATATAAATGAAAACTTTCTACAGTCCTCTACAAAAAGCCCTATAAATTTACATAGATTTCATTAAAGGATAGTAAGGGGGATTTGAAAAAAAAACGAAAAAAAAAAAAGGAAATTAATAAAAAAGAAAATGCCTTCTTGAAGATCTAATGCTGCTTGAAACTCCCGTGGACTCACCAGAAGATCAGCCACTGCACAGACAACATGTGCACAGCGAGTTTATATTGTGGCAGAGCTGGCATTTGTGCCACTCCTCCCTATTCCTTTCCTAATAATGCCTGGCATTCCATTTGCCTTTTATTGACAATTTCATGCTGGGCACATATTTCATTACAACTCTATGCATCATTACAACTCTGAAGTTCATTTCCTGCCTGATCTGTAAAAGCTGACTCAAGGCTCATCAACTTGTAGATCTATTTCTCCCCTCTTCAATACACATCACTTTACATTCATCAATCTCAAGCAATAAAATAGTAGATGAAAATCAGTTCACTCAAAAGATTCTTCTTCAATCGTCAGCAGCTGATGTCCAGTGTGACCTCTCAGCTTACTACCAGCTTTTGCAGAGGGGGTGGTGGTCTGTTAACAAGAGGGTAGCATGTGCCCTACTAAGACATCACTGCCACGAAGCCACCTGCAACTTTGGTCAAGTTGATTGCTTCCCTCCTTCAGTTTTGTTTGCCACCCAAACACAGGCCTGCAGTCAGTGTGGTTTTACTTTAGAGTTTCACATGTTGTGAATGACAACCTTCAAGTCTGTCGGGAACCTTCTGTGCACAGTATCCTTGGTTATAACTATCTTCTGCTAAGATGCTCAGAAAAACAAGACAAAAAACAAGGCTGCAGTTATGGCTAGCAGGTAACACTGGCACTGGACCACTCCTCGGGTGGCCCAGAGAATACTGTCTACATTTTCTTGCATGCATGGAAATGGTACAGGACACAAAAGGAAAAAATAAAAACCAAACCCAAACCAAACAACAAAACCAAAACACACAAAACCAAAACAAAAACCAATCAAACAAAAAAAAACACCCAAAAACCACCACCAACAAAAACTTCTACCAGATTAAATATTGGGCAGCTTTTGAGAAACATGGAAAAACTCCTCATCAGGTATCTAAAGTGCAGTTTTATTGCTCCTATACTGAACTGGAATGTGTGCCTCTATTCACATGTATTTTAGGGTTAACCACTTCCTGGATCAGATGCAGGTGGTACAATTACGTTCACCCCCATCTTCGGCTTTACTCTTTATCATAAATCCCCACACCTCGAGATTCTCTCTCCTTTTTTAGAGTACAGCCTTCAACTGATTACTGCATTTTATACAGCAAATAAAACTCACTGTAATCAAGTTTTTTCTTTTTCCATCTGAACAAATCCCAGCAGCTACAAGGAGAAACATCTTCTGCCAATCAAAAGCAGGCAGGTCTCTGAAAAACAAGGACCATGAACCTTGATGCTTCCCACCACGTGTTTCCAGACTTAGCCATGGAAGACTTCCATAAGCCACTGATGCCTCAAAGTTTGACTGCCCCAAGAAAGAGGAAATTGTTTGTAAAGAAGGGGTACAGAAAAAAAAAAAATGCAGCTCCTTACAGGGGGTAAAAAGATAATATCACAGATATATGTACCTTGTGGTACCGCATGGATCCACAAACCACACATCTCCTTGCTGTAAACTCCAGGGTGATAGATAACAGGAGTACACCTCTGTTGCTGTTTTTCCAGTTAGGTCAACTCCTTGGGAAGGTGATAGCACAGGCACTTTTTAACTACCGCATGCCTGGTGCAACAGATCATTGATCCCAGAAAGACATCAGAGCTGTCAACTCTAGCAGCAGCCTCAGGGCAGAACAAAGGATATGCAGCACAATTTCAAGCCTTGGGCTTCACAACAACTGTGACTATGTTTTAATGCAACAGCTACTACAGAAGCAATAATGGCTCATGCCATTTACTCCAGAGGAGTAATTCACTCCAGCGGGGTGAAATTTTCAATTCCTTTTCAATACTTTCAGTGATTTTCATTTTCATTAATGTAACGTCTCCCATAGAGAACATTACTGTTGAGAGTGCAGTACGTCTAATGGCGTAGTCTGCGGAGTTAAAGGCAGATGATCACATGCAGCAAATCAGCATGAGTCCTTTCACCCTGCTTGAGCTTAACACTTTACAAAAGCCAAGATTCTTTTACTTTAAGTCAATACACCAGATTATAAACTAGACCACGTAGCATACAACTTGTTTTTCTCAAGATAAAAGAATGAATTAGGGGTAAATTATACCCTCAGAAACATACCCAGTCTTCATGTAAAGTTTAGTGATGAGAAGAGATATCCATCAGTATTTCCAGCAACAGAAATATTTCTCTTAGACAAAATCATTACAAATCTTTGTTCTGTAGCTCACCAACTTAAAGTATTGACAATTCAGAACAAGGAGCATTTGAATTTGCCTGTGCTACACCAACACATTATTGGAACCTATTCTGTGATTAGAGGCATTTTGTCTCCCTGAAGTCACAGCTATTCTCAGAATTACTAAATGTTCTCCTACACCAAATACCACGCCTGAGAATGCTACAAATTCAGCAATTAGCAGGAGAAGTCTCAGTACAAATGCCTGTGGGAATTCAGGTCTCACATGATTTGCTCCTGAGAAGACACCTGCTGGGAAGGAAGAGATGAGGACATTCCTGAGCCCAAACAGTGACCCAAGCACTGGGATTTCCGCCCTTTTCTTCTCAGATCTGCAAAACAAAACTCATTCCAAGCAGAAAAAATAGAAGAGTAGTAGCAACTCTGCTCAGTTTATGTCAAACACTCACATTATAGTTTAGACAGTGTATCATTTATGTGCCACATACCTATACTGTCAAAATAATTTCATCAAAAACATTTACTACTTTGGGCCTGAATCTCAGTATGTTCCAGAGGTAACTGTAACGAAAGCAAGTAGCTAACACATTAATTTTTACAGTAAAAACTGGGTAACAAGCAACCTCAAGAGCTCAGCTAGTCTATCCTTCTGTGCTTCTAGTAAGTGTCAGCCAAACCTGCTCCAAAAACCCACGCAGGAGAGACAACCCACAGCCTCTACGCACAGCCAACTCTACATCCTCCAAAGCCCTGATGCCCAAACAAAACCTCCCTCATTACAACTTATGTCCAGCATTTCTTGCCCTGTGTACTACAGCCATGAAGAATTCTTTTCCTTTCTCTTTGCAACTGTTTCTGCAGCTAAGTACCTCATTGAGTCAAGGCGCTGGTTATTTTAACAAGTGAAGCAGGCTTATTTTGGGCACTTAGTGACAATACAAACGAAAGGACAGGAAAAAACATGTAAGGTGGCAAAGCTTAAAGTCATTGAAGTGGTTATTTCACCCTTCCCCACAAAAAAAATAAAGAAAAAAAAAGAAAAAAGTGTTCAGCAAGTGAATAAGCAGCTCTTTTTTAAAGAGCTTGTCAAGCACTGCTAGAATAAGAGAAAACAACATGCTCTCTCACTACCCTTCTTATTAAGGAAGGTGACATTTGTTCAATCCACCCACTTTCCCCAGGGCTACCCTGAAACACAGCAGGGCTCTCTGCCTTCTGATGGATCACCAAACCAAACTGCTTCACATCAGGAACTGGAAAGGCTGCCAAAATTCCCATGTTGTTTGCCAGCATTCATAGATATGTCTTCACTTCCACCTCGGTCTTGCCAGGGTTCGCTGTCATGAAACAGCAGCACTGGTTTATAAAAAGGCTGGTTATGAGTGCTTGGGGAAGGGAGATGAGCTCAGAAGAGCTAACATGAAAGAATCAGCTTTTTCAAATCTATTTAACAAAAGTAAGCCCAGGCGCACAATGAGAAGGACGCCTAGTGCAGGAGAAACAGCTACTGCAGCATACTTCGAAGATGGAAGTTGGAATGACAACTGCCTCTATATGGACAGAGCAAAACAAACAACAAATCCAGCAAAACCAGGGAGTAAACCAAAGCTTCAAAGCTGTTATGCAAGAAAACAATAACAGTCTCTGCTTTCAAAACAATGAATCAGTGGAACTTAAACTGCGTATCAGCACCAAGACAATTCATGCTGCGTCCACCTAACTCCATGAAAACAAAGTTTTATTTTGGTCAAAACCAAGAAGCTTATTTCCTCCTCTCTTCCTGCTCTTACACAGAATTTGCCTGACATGACAGAAGCCAAAATACAGGTTTAATCTAACAGTGGCTCTGCCACTTAGGGGCTTTTTCCCTTACTTGTGAAGTTGTCCCAAGTCCTGCATGCAGGCTATTTCCTTCAGCAGGACCGCCTTTCCATTCACCAAAGAAGTTCATTAACAATTAGAAGACAATAGCTTTGAGGAAATGCCCACAGGCCAAGTAGTTGTAGGTTTGAGAAAAAAAAACCCAACTTTGTTTATTTTCCTTTTAAATATATGAATGTTTTAAAATTATTATATAAAACTTACCAAACTGCTTACGCAGACAGGACCGTTAAAGCTGATGGAGAAGAGATGTTATTTTCATGCTTCCCTTTCACTGTAAGTCCGTGCGACTTAGCCGTCAGATTTGTAGCACAGCTTTGGGTTCCTTTTCCATTGCAGCAGCTTGCCAGCAGACACATTTAGGTTTTTTGTTTAGGACTGTGACCACAGGCCAGCCTGAAGACTATGACTCTTCACTGAAAGGAACGCTGCATGCAGTACACCGACCTCGCCAGCTTATTTCCCAACTCAGCAGAAACATGCAAAGACCTGTATGCAGTATTAGCGTGCTCTCTCACACAAAAATACAACCTAGTTTAAGTTTAGAAAGTCTGTTGTGCAATGCTTGCAAAATGTCACCAGAAAAGCTGTCACTAGAAGCTCTGGTCTTCTCAGAACATTTCAAGCAATGGCAAGACACGAATGGAAAAGCCTCTGGAAGCTTTAAAAAGTCAGGCATTAAAAACACTCTCCTCTCTTAGTGTGGTGAGAAAAGGGCTTTTACTTTTATTACAATTCAATGAGACAACACTGTGGATTCTCCTCCTCTGAAAAAACTAGAAGAAATAAGAAACCTGTTAAGGTTTTGTAAATATTTACAGAGCATCCTTACAGATCCCTTGTGCTTGGCAGGTCCTTTCCAGTTTTACCAACTAACCAGCCACACCTGCCTCTGCTTTAAGTGGAGATGCCAGCATATACCCTCTCTGATAAAAATGCAGCTTTCAGCCCTCCCAACATGGATTGCATTGTACTTTATACTTCCAGAATTGTCTGCATGAAAGCAAGATCTATTTATAGGTGTAGATACCCAAAAGAAATGGTTTTGTAACATCTGAGCTCTGTAATTTCAAGGCAGCACATCTGAACTCCTATTCATTTTTATTTCAAATACACTGTTAGAAAATAACATTGCAACAAGTCAACTGAAAACAAGCTACTGAATAACGAAACAGTCAAATGAGTTAAATTATACACTTGAAGTGTCAATTATAAAAGCACCAATTTTGTTATAGTAGGTTTGCTTGAATGGTGGTAGCATTACAAAGGCCCTGGGCTAACCGAAGGTAGTAAGGCTGTAAATACTCTGGAGACTAACAACAAACGCTATTTTCTTCTCCATCTTCCCTGATATAGTAAGCCCAGTACCGACAAATGAACTAAAAGAACTTCACCAGTTAGAGAAGCACCCTCCTCCATCCTCCCATCTCTTGCCTTCACCCAAGCAGCCTTCCTAAATCCTGCTAAGCAGGCGAAGCCAGAGCCCCTACAGCTGGAGAGATGACAGAGGCGCTCACGCCACGTGCTCAGCTCCACCAGGGCTTCACGCTCCCAGAAGCAAGTAACTGCACAAGCAAGCTGTATCGCGGTAGCAAAAGCCACCGTCTCCATTTGGTCAAGAGGCTTCTCCAGGTCATAGCCACAGCCAGCAGAAAACTTACAACACCCTACCAGCTGTGGTTATACAAAGAAGAGGTGTCCAGTGTCTCCACTTAACATGCTGCAGTCTACTCTCCTGCCATGCAGCCCAGTATGGCCAGTAACAATATGGCCTGAATATAGGCTTCAATGAAATGACTTGGATGGATGGTCACATCCAGAGAGTAGCAGTGAACTGCACAATGTCCAGATGGAGATTAGTGACAAGTTGTGTCCCTCAGGGCTCCATACTGGGATCATTGCTGGTTAGTATTTTCATCAGCGACATAATGGGATCAACTGCACCCTCAGCAAGTTTGCACATGACACCAAGCTGAGTGGTGCATCCGGTGTGCGTAAGGGACAGGATTCCATCCAGAGGGACCTGGACAAGCTTGTGAAGTCTACTTGCATGAATCTCATGAGGTTCAGCAAGGCCAAGTACAAGGTTCTGCACCTGGGTGGGGACAACCCTCAGTATCGATACAGGCTGAGGGATGAAGGGATTGAGAGTGGCCCAGCAGAGGAGGACTTGCAGGTACTGACAAATGAGAAGCTGGACACGAGCTGGCAATGTGTGCTTGCACCCCTGAAGGCCAACCATATCCTAAGACACTTCAAAAGAAGTGTGGCCAGCAGGCTAAGGGAGGTGATCCTGCTCCTCTGCTCTGTTTTGGGAAGACTCCACCTGGATTACTCCATCTAGTTCTGGTGTCCCCAGTACAGGAGAAACATGGACTTGTTGGAGCAGGTCCACAGGAGGCCATAAAAATGATATGAAAGCTAGAACACCTCTTCTGTGAGGACAGGTTGAAAGTGCTCAGGTTGTTCAGCCTGAAGAAAAGAAGGCTCTGGGGAGACTTTTTTGCATCCTTTCAGGACTTAAAGGGGACCTATAAGAAAGATGGGGACAGACATTTTAGTAGGGCCTGTTGTGATAGAATAAGGGGTAATGATTTTAAACTAAAAAGAGGCTAGATTTACACTAGATACAAAGAAGAAATTTTTTTTACAATGACAGTGGCGGAACACTGGAACAGGATGTTCAGGGAGGTGGTCAATGCCCCATCCAAGGAAACATTCAAGGTCAGGTTGGATGGGGCTCTGAGCAACCTGCTCCAGTTGAAGAGGGGTTGGACTATATGACTTTTAAAACTCCCTCCTAACTCATACTATTCTCTGATTCTATTCTATGAATTTCTGCGAGAAAGGCAAATTCTGTGTAGACTTTACTTTCTCCCTCCTGAAAGACATCTGAATCAGACTTCCCACCTGTGAAACGAAGGTGAGCACACAATTTCAAAGATGTGATTTTAGCACAGAACAGGCCCCCAACATTAAGAGCTTTTTCTTCATCAGACAGATGGAAGATTGCTAGTAACAAACTTGAATTCAGAAAGCACCAACACCTTCTCTTTTCTTGAGGGTTAGGCCAAAGACAGGGCACTGCCCTGAGACAAGGCAGTGGTTCACTGATGGCTAATCAGAAATCTCCAAGAGGGCTCCAACACCAGGAGAGACCACAGCAACGGATCTCATGACAGCTGCCCAAAAAAGATCCTCCAGAAGAAGAAGCATCCCACTCACAACATGAAGTTGCACAGGGATCCTGGAGGAACATAGTTTTTGCCCTTTGCCCACTGAATTTCTCTTTCCCCTGTGTGGCTCTACCATAGTAACACACTACTGGCAAGTTGCGCCTGCCATGTAACAGCCACAGATAGACCACTGGGATGTCTGTGACTCTCCTTCCAGTAAGAAAGGATCACAAGCTCCCATTCTTAGGGGGCTACCAGTGGTACTCAGTGATACTGAAAACAGGGATCCTGGAGAGAAATAATCTCCAAACCAGAAATCTGTCTCATCTGAGGGCAAACAATCAAGCACTTTAGTAGCTCTTCTGTACAGATGTCTTTATTTAGTCAGTTGTTCTATCACCCACCAACCGCATCTCAAGAAGGGGAATCAGGAAAAGGAAAGGAGACCTGGGGGTTGAAATGGAAACAAATTTAACAAAATAATAATAAAGCCCCTAATACTAACATAAAGTAGACAAAGTAATACTCATGGCAGGTAGTGGTGGTATGCTGCACACTCCCAGCAGCGAACGCCAGACATCGGGCACCGCGAGCACCGCAGCTCCAGCAAGAAGACGAAGGTCACAGCAAACCGGAGAGTCGGCCTCGGGAGCAGAACGACGGGCAAGACCTTCCAGGGATGGCAGCCATCACGAAAAGGGCCTGTCCCCCGCAAACTTTCCAATTTATACGGAGCGTGACGTTTACGGCACGGAACACGTCTGTTGGCCAGCCTGGGTCAGCTGCCCTGGCTTTCGTTCCTCCTCGCTTTAGCACCTGGCCAACTCAGAACTGCTGAAGGCCTTCATCACTATGGAGACCCACATACCATGGCCGGCCACAAGCAAAAACAAAATGTCTTATCAGCTTTCTTCTCACCAAACTGAGTGCTGCAGCTTTTCCCAACAGGCAACGGATTCTCTGATTCTATCCCAGCAAAATCAGGACAACAGGCTAGAGGAAAAATGTTGCCCATACAAACCAGACATCTGACCACGTAACATGGTCCTGGATTTTTTGCCAGGTCTTCCAGACTGCAGCCTTTACACAGCTAGTAAGGGTCAAAAGTCAGCCTGAAATCTGACAGAAAATCCTCTGATCACTCTCACTGCATCTGTAGTGAAAGGCTCTAACTCCTAACATCTCTGAAGGGAGAAGAGAGGTCTTCCAATGACACCCAGCTCAAAATTTCAACAAGGTGCCACAGGGGTAAAAATAAAATTAAGTACCAGATACTATTACAGACAAGCCTCTGGAAGACAACTTAAACATTAGTCTTTTCCCCAGCTCTGTCTTCAGCTGGAGCCTATTTTATCTTCTGCTGCAGACTGGCCATGTGATCAACTGAACCATAGATTAAAAAAGTGTCTAAGAGCAGAGATGTGCCAGCTCTGCAGCATCTGTCAGTGAAAATTCAGCAGGGGCAGAAAACCATGTAATGGTTAAAAACACTACAGTATTAAAGGAGACCAAGCTAGAAATCCCCTGCAGCAGGACTTGCACACCAGTGCCATAAACGCTAAAGACGTGGTACTTGGCTCCCTGTGGCTGTTGTCTGCAACAACTCCAATTCACTTCTTTCAGGGTGATGCTTCACAAAGAGAAACTTTGTCAATTGTTTATCAGCACTCTCCAGCTGACTCACAGCTACTGGTCAAAACAAAGAGCTATAGCTTACTGTATTCAGAACAGAATAACACAACAAAAACCACAAGGCAGTCTGATCCAGCCGTCAATTTTAAGGAAAATCCACTAAAATAATTTGAAATTTACTGAAAGTATCCTTATAACTAAAACTATACCATGCTTAGGCAACCTGCATAAACCCCCAGTTTCCAGCCCTTACATATGTGGCTTCCTGCAGCGCTAGCACTGGTTGTCCGGTACAGCACATGAAACTTCACCCACCACAATGTCAGTGTCATACTTCAGTAACTAGTTTCTGAAAACCCTGGTGGACAACACAGATACCTCCTACAAAAATCAGTCCTGTTAACACTTCTGCAATTTTAGACATATTCAGCCCAAAATGTCTTCCCGCTTATAAAAGGGAAGTAACAGGAGCACATCTTCAGCCTTGAAAAGAGAAGAATTTGAGATGGACTTAAACAAACAGGGCAGACCACAGCAGAATTTAATGCATGGTAGGACTCCATAAGCCATGATGACATTGTGACAGAAAACTGTGGTCACACTGATGCCTGGAATGCCTCACAAAGCTCAAAAGATTTGGGGACGATTCTCAACACTACAACTTTCAAAGAAGCCATAATGTAGCCTTGCACCTATGGGGCGTATCACCAGGTGCATACAATGTATGTCACACAGGCATCCTGGCACAGAGAGGCTCAATGAGTTTACTCAGTGCTCTAGGAGAAGAAAAACCTCAAGAATTCCTTCCATAATACATATAAGCCTTTGAATGGACCAAGAAAGGAGAGAGAGGCAGTATTTTACATAAAACCTGCCTCTTCGCTCAGTGATACAACCAGTCAGCAGGAGGGTTGCAATGCCTAGAAGGTGCATGTTCTTCCTCCTTGCCTCCTAAAAACAGAATATAAAATGCTGAAGAGAGCAGAATAAAAAAACACTGCTAATCTCAGCTAAAATAGCACCCACCTACCTCCACAGCAGTTATAATTTTAAAAGCAATTCTGAGTAGTTAAAAATGTAGGCCAGATTATTAATATATGTAACCCCAAGATAAGTGTTCTTCCTCTTTTAACTTGGGTAATCTCAACATTATCTAGGGCATCTCAACACTTCCTATTATCACAAGACAAAACAAGTGAAGAGAAAAAAATCAGCAAAAACACCCCAGTTACCATGGCAACCTCTGCCTCTCATTCCTATAAGGCTTCATTTGCAAGCTGCATCATAGACAGAAGTGTACAAAACTATAGGATTTGAGTGAAAAACAAAACGAGAAAGAGAGAGGGGGGAAACAAAACAAAACAAAAAACCCCAAACCAAACCAAAGGCAGAAAGCAAAGGAGCAGGGTTCTGTGCCAGCTGGGTAAGTACATTCAGTATTTTTTTCAGCGTGGTTGCTACAGGAGTATTGACATGGTCAGGAAACTAGAGGCAAATGATTCATGCAGTGGTGAATCAGAGGAAAATAAAACATTCACAAGGCACTACTTCCAGAAGGGCTAGCAAACTGAAGGTGCTAATGTCTACGATACTTTTCTTTGGAATCACTACTCTTAATTTTATTATAAATTTCAAGCATTTTAAAAAGATCACTGTTAAAAAAGAGTGAGGATTTCAATTCCACCATTTAGGCTTGAGTTGTTTACGAGACCCGGGCCTATACTTTTCCTGAATTTAGAGAACAGTCTCTTTTAAATAAGATCATATATAATTCATAGAAACTGAGCACTTACATTTATCTGGAGAACAGAAACCTGTAGAGCAAGTTATACACACCACTTAGGAGTACACCAGAACTTCCAAGGTGCAATGGCTCTGTTCACAAAACAGTAGCACTCAAAATCTACCCCTGAGAAACTATAAATCGTCCCTAAAGAGGGACCAAATGATCTCAAGGTTTTGTTTATTTTTGTTTGTTGTTGTTTGGTGTGTTTCGTTAGTTGTTGTATTTTAATTGATCAGACTGGCAGAGCAAGTTCTTGTAGCATGTGCTCTTAATTTATTATGTAACGCAATCAGCTATTAATTTATACATATGAATTACCAATGCATGCTGAAAGGTTCTTAAGGCTTCCCATGAGACCCTATTTAGAAAAGAAGTTATGCTGAGCAGAAGTATTGAATACATACTGAATACAACACATCTCCATTATCTTTCCAGACTTGGGAACAGGAAGAGGCGTTATTTTTGAGATAATCTGTTTGCTCCTCCTGAAGAAAAAGTGCTTGAGTGAAAAATAAAATCTCTTCAAGAAATCTCAAGGCACTTGCCAAACAGGTGTCATTCTATTAAGGAGAACATAAGAGGAACAGAGTAAGTGAGGTCAAAAGCAGAATGGACATGATGATACGTTGCTGTTTTGAAGAGTATTTTTAACATTACGGTATTTTTATCTCCTACTTCAGCCTACTTCTGAAAAGGATTCAGCTGGGTAGGTCTGATAGTCCCAACTGTTGTTGGAAATGTGTGTCACTAGTTAACTTTCTTCTTCACAAGAGAAACGATAGACATTTAACTCAACAGCACAGAAACCCAAACAGCGATCTTTTCACTTGGTTTTGTTTACAAGGTTAAGTCTCTTCTTTCACACCTCCTCAATTTGGGTCACATGCTCAATTTCTCACTCAGCATCCTGCCTTTACACTGTTAAGTCTCCCCAGCATGCAGACAGAGGGCTGGATCATCAAACATAACTGGAAGCATCACTTTCCTCAAGTATCACCCTCTTCTAGGATAAAAGGCTTGTGATTACTTTTTCTGGAAAGGCTGCTATTACCACCGGTGACAACTCTCCAGCAGTGAGCACAGACACACTGCTCACAGCTCTCATGCACACTTGCCAAGCTCAACTGTCCTACTGTGGTACTCTGCCACCAGTATAGTATCCAGTGTAGTATCCAGCAGCATCTGTGGCCACACAAAATCTGTGCATCAACTTGCAAAGTGTCTTGAAGATTTTAACTTCTCTATATATTTGTGAATATCCATTAAGTTTGAGATCAGCTTTTCTACTCCTCTTCATCAACACTGTTTTGAAAAGAGCTTTAATGTGAAAGAGCAGTTTTTCCTAGGTCATGCTACTCAGCCCACGCCTTTGTTTCAAGTCTAAGGGCTTCCTTCTAGAGCAGATAGGTTCTAGGACCGCTAGTCCTAATCAGTTTCCCATGCAAATTTGTGTGTGCAATGATTTATACTCACTCTGGCATCCTAACTAGAGTCTGAAGAAAATATTTCGTCTGACAAAAGATATTTTTTATTGTGAGAAAAAGCATCTATAGTCCCAAAGAGGATTAGTCTTTCTACTTTATTTTCAGATCCTTTCCTCATGCCCTCTTCATGCTTAGAGAAATCTTGACAATTTCCTTGTATTCTTCAGCTTTCTTTCGAAACTCCCAGCCATGCAATGGTTTTGGCACTAAGGAAGTATTTTTGTTTGAAATATTTAAGGAACTGGTTAGTAGAGTACTCCTACGCTCGCTGGTTAACAAGGTGTACCATTCTTATTTCCACACATTGTAGAGAAAGTACTGCAGAGCTTATGCAGACTCATTTCCTCAATTACATTATAACAAACCAAGACATTAAAATGTGACACATTCTGCTGAGGAGAAAGAAATGTAATAAGGAACAGAGATTTTTTTATTCCCCCCCCCCCCCCCCTTCTTCTTTTGCTACATATTCTTGCACTCAAACTGGAAGTCCTCTTTCCTAGCCACTGTAATCTAATATTACCCTGCAGTACAACACCCTGCTTGTACTTTTAACACCTGAAGGTCAAATCATTCCGTTTTTCCCAAGCACATCTGTTTAACAAAGTATTCAGAATCCCTCTAGCAGCCTTCTGTATGAAAATCCTCCAGGGATGGATTAAATTGTGGTCAAACACTGTAAATTTTATTCTCACTTTTAATTGCTTTAGATCTCAAACAACTTTATTTTTTTACATAGCAAGTGGCACAACATTTGTGTCATAAAAGTGGTATTTAAAAATAAGCCAAGAAGGTGAGTGGTGTCAGCATATTACATTCATAATCCTAAACGTATTTCCAAGTGAATCACTCATTCAATTTTAAAGAGGGAAAAAATCAACAAACATATATCAAAATACAAATGCACGTGTTCTTCATATGGGTATGATATATATATATATGAAAATACATGTGTGAATATATACACACGCACATGCACATGCCCACATTCTTCCAGAGACAATTGAATAAAAATATTTAAATAAAAACAGGAAGTGAAACTAGGGATTGACTGTACTCCAGTAAATAACAAACATCCACAAGTGAGATAACACTAGGCAGCAATATGGAAGAATATAAAAGGAAGAATACTGTGGTGGCATATTTAGGAAAAAAAAAAAAATACACTTGGACTGAGTTCTTATCACATTGTGATATACTAATGTTATATTTTGCTCTCTACTTGGGAGTGTTTCCTACTAGGTGTTATTAAACAAAAAGGCTAGGGAAAACACCAAAACAAAAAAACACACACACACACAAAATTAAACAAACAACAAATCCAGGAGGTGACCAGCACATACTATTTTATCCTTTAGAAAGGTCTACATGCTCCATGTACAGCTCCCACAGGAGCTGAGTCAAATTAAATATGAGTGTAACTTAGTCACCTGTTTTGTAGGTGTTACAAAAACAGTTTCACATAAGGATTTTCCCGAGCCAGCTCAGGATAGACCTAATGAGTAACAAGTAGCTCATATGGAAGACAACTGGAGCTGATGAAAAGCAGTGTTATTAAGACAGAGTTAGAAGAACTCTGGAAGAAACTAGGGACAAAACCAAAATGCAGTGGTCTTCTGGGCACAGCCTCATTCAAAGAAAATTCAAAGCCGTCACCTAAGAAAAGAGCTCCAAAATCAGGGAGAGAATCAGGTTTGTATGGGATACAAAGCAGAAATGCAATGTTATGGGCAAGTTATAAAGAGCACGTGATTAAAGAGGAGAAAACAGACAAGCAACAGCCCAGAGGGAACCCACAAGGTGTGGGGATGTGTGGATGTCAACAGAAGTACTCGTTACAAATAGGCAAGAGAAGAACGAAAACTAAAAACTTTGCATGCCATCCTCCGTAGCACTATAAGCAGAAGACCCCACCTTGAGATCAGCATGTACACTTGAGGAATAAATGGCCATTGTACATAACATATACTTAGTTATAAAGCAATTGTCAATACAAAGTGATTGCTTAGCATGGTTATTTTACACAGAAAACCTCTGAAAACACTGAAATAAAAGCAGTACCAGCACTAAAATGAAACTGCTGGTGACTGAAACTGAAGGACAGAGGAATCATGGAAATGTGCGTTACTGAGTAACACGCACTATATCCCATTTTAATACAAACTTCTACATCTGTAAAGAAGAAACACACACCATCTCTAGAGAAGGGGAGGTGTTACCAAAATGTACTGTTTCCCAAAATGAAAGCAAACCTGAACCAGGGGGAAACCACAGAAAATAGGCACAGGCAAGCACTCCCCCACTTATGAAGTACCATCACTTCTGATTGAAACGTTACCCAAGTTTTAAAGAAAATGCTGTTAAATAGCTCAGTACAGTGTTTCAAAAATGTTTGATGGGGAAAGACTGAAGAGTTCAACATCATTTGTTTATCAGAAAAAAGTAACTAGTCAGGTGTTTGTCTCCCACACACCTGAAGAAAGAATAAAAGGCTTTTTAGACCCTTAGCATCATACTTCAAGAACTGTGGTCCACAGAAAACTTACCAGAAGGAGACCAGAAATTTTTTTGTGAGATGAAAAGAACCAGAGGGTTTTCACCTATATGATGTCTCAGGAACATCTGAGCATATTAAGTCTAAGCCATATTAGATGAAAGATTGTCTAGAAAGGAAACGTGCAGAGTGCCAGCCACATCTGCTCCACACCATGATGGACAGATGAGCACCTTCGGTACTGATTTTGTCATCTGTCACCAAGTCAGACTGAGGCAGTAACACGAGATATGAAAGCACTGTGTAAAGCCTGGTATTGGATTGCTGGCTTTAGCACTTTCTGCACTAAGTTACTTAGTACCTAATTGAGTTTCTGGACTGAAATCTAGGATAATGCTATCAACACAAAATACAGCTTCCAGCTACAACAGCTGTGTGCATCCTTACAAGTCTCCCTGTCCTTTACCATGCATCACTGATGGTGACAATGGTATTTTCCTCTGAAGCACTGTCAAGAGGCAGGCAAGACAAAGTGTAAATTCTTTTCAGTACAAAATGGTCTATGCTTCAAATCCAGACCATTAAGTTGCAGCCTTCTGCGTGTCAGATAATGCTCCAAATATTTTTCCCCAACATTATGTTTTGGCTTGATCAGAACTGAGCTAAGCTTCTGTGTCAGGGTTACTTCTGGGGAGTGTTTTTTGTCAGAGTTTCTTTTGTTGTGGATTTTTGTTTTGTTTTTCTTGTCATTTTTGTCAGTCTTTGTGTTTGTTCCCAAGATAGATTCAGAGTCACATGGCTCAATATAACTTTTAAATGCAGCAAAGTCATATGCACTCAACAACATCTCAACCACAAACTCACATTGCATCTCAATACCAAACATCACCTTCTTGCACAGAAAGGCCCTGCCACTGACAAGGAATCCACTAAAGAATTAAACTGAGCAAGTCTTGAAAATTCAAACCGGTTGTGAGATGAAATCAAGATTTTACTGAGGTTTTACCTTCTTGCAGCTTTTATTATTAGTTCAAAATGCACCAAAAGCAAGCCAAGCTCATCAGGAGAAGGAAGAATTTGTCGTCCTTTTGAAGTGCAAGCATTAAGACTTTTTGGGGAATCCTATACATTGCTCCCTTCCTTCAAAACCAAGCTTAACAAAACCAGCAGTGTCAAGGATGTTCCAGATGCCCACAAACAGAACTAACAACAAAATGGCGAGAGTTCACGGGGATTACTTCTCATCCCTTTATTCCTTGCTACTATTTTCATATCCCTACAAACTCCCTGTTGGTCTAACTCCCAGTTTTAAACTAAAACACACCATCCCTATCTGACCCAAATTACTTAGACCAAATTACTTAGTCCATTTAGGAGCAGACCCCATTCAAAACATGTCCAGAATACACACCCCTGGACACGTGCAGAGATGTTGTCTGAACATCTCCAGATTGTCCTACACAAAGGAGGCACAACATGGCTTGCCCATGTCTGGGACATGCCTGTATGAATCACAGCAGCTTTATGGCTGTCTTGCTAAGTCAGAGATTTATGGCATAAACTTAACTCCACCATTCACATTTCATTTTGGAAAAGCTGGAGTGCTGTCAGCCAACATCTAAACCAGATTAGGCGGAACAGGATTTCTGCATCTTTGAATAAGTTTGGATGTTCTGCTTAGAATACAAAGACTAAAAAGCAACCAACCAAAAAACCTCCAACAGCAAAATGCAGAAAACAAAGATGCCATTTCCCAATGTGTTATTTGACTTAGTGCCTTCTGTATCAAGACAAGCACCCTACCTGCTCAAATGACATTTCCCTAGTAAAAATAGACACAAAACATACCAAAAAGTCCCTGACAGTAGCTTGCGATAAACGGTCTAATGAAAGATAGATAGACAGATTGACAGATCAATCACTTACATTTTACCTTTGACTAAAATAAATCAAACTGAGCTCACATTAGAAAGATTTATAGCACTGGAAATATTTGTAGCCCTCAAAATGTACAGATTCATAATTCTTCCTACTTTTTTTTTTTTAAGTCGTTTATGGCCAAAGAAAAAGCACTGTGAAAAGAAATGTAATTATTGAAATGAATCCCAAACTCCAAATTAAAATAACTCCTAGCTATTTTTTTAATGTATTAAATTGGTTCCCCTGTGAACTACCAGTAAGAATTCAGCTTTATTTATTTCTTGTACAGACTTCTTATATTTACTGTTTTACATTTTTAAGATGCACACACATAAGCACAGAAACCCAGTTACTTACACTGCCTCTCCCGTGCCAAGCATGAAGGAATTTAAACCAACGCAAAACTGAAATGACCAGGCTTTGGAAAGCAAGAGCAATGTAAGAGAGTAATTGTTCACAGTACAATCCAAACACCACTTTTTCTTTCACACACACACACACACACACTTATCAAAGGAAGTGACAGCTACAAAGAGTAAAGTGGCAAGAAAAAGCGTCATTTACGAAGAGCTTAAGGAAAACAAATTTGCAGCAGGGGAAAGAAAAAGAAAGAAGAAATAAACCACAGCTGCAAGCCTGGTTGACTGAGATTACAATAAACATGTCCAGAAAAGCTTAATACAGTGACATCTTCAGACCCAAATGGACACCTAATCCACAGAGAAAGACTACTGCCTTCCATGGAAGACTTCAATTACAAAAATACCTTGCCAACCTATCAAGAGAGCACAGGCAGTCTTCCCAGAAGCACCTCCCATCCCATGCAAAGCACTGCCAACAGCAGTACTGTCCCTGAACTGGAGAGGGAAGCAGTATCTTAATTTAACACAGAGAGATTAGATTCAGGACACTTTGTGCCTTGTGCAAAGAACATCAGAGCACCTATTCCATGTATTTTTCAGAGTCCACAAGAAGAAAAGGGAAAGACCGCTTATCTTGGCCTGCACTGCCAGAAATGTGTAAACATTTGTTATACTTGTACTTTTTCCATGCAGCCACGTAAGGACCCACGGCATGTGGCCACTCTGCTGAGAAGCCGATAAATTTACTGAAAAACTCCATAGACCTGATCATCGACATATAGAAGATGCCATTTTCCAAGAGTCAAAAGAATGATCACAATTAAACCTCAAATCCAGGTCATTTAGGCCACACAACTACTCAAAATAATGACAGGCAAGAGCTTTTGCTTCTTCATCTCCTGTCTTTAACTGAAGGTGTCCTATCATCAGTGTGCTCAGTTACCTTCAACATTTGGAAACTTTCTGTTTTGATCAAGACTGGATTCAGGGAATATCAACACAAACAGCCTCAGGGGACTGAACACCTGAACCCAGAGATCTGGAACAGAAAACATAGCAAAGTCACCTTAGAAAAAAATCTAATTTTGAAGCCTGCATGTAGGTGGTTTATCAAAAGGAGTCCACACAAAGCCAGTATCAACTCAGCTGCAACTACATCTGTAATGCCCATCTCTCTAGGGAGAAGAAAAAGGAGATGGTGATTAGCTACCAAGTTTTTCCAGTCTACAGTGAAGATTTTCTTCACTAAAAGCTAGATGGGTTATTTTTTTTATTTTTAATCTGCCTGGCACTTACAGAGATAACCCTTTTATTACTTTCTGAAGAACAACGATCAAACTCCATTAGTTAAAGCAAATGTGACAGAGAGGTAATTATTAAACAGAATTTACTTAAAATATTGTTCAAGAAATCGTATTAGCATTTATTAAGTAACTCAGAAAGAATTAGCTGCCAAGCTATTCCATTTGGTATGAGGGTGTACACACGCCACTGTCACCAAATGACCCTTCGGGTGTTTTTGAAATCCATTGTTTAGCAGTAAATTGTTGGAGAAGAGAGACATGACATTGAGTGCAGCTGGCTGAAAACAGACAAACAAAAAACCCCAGTTCTTCACCCAAAGGTGACGAGTCAGGTGGCATTGCAGGGTTTTTCCCCACACTCAGAGAAAGGAATGTTACAGCTAATGAAGACTAAGAGTATTCATCTCTGTCTCAGTACCCTTCACACACACAGCTCGTTTGGTGTGGAGGTTTCAGATGTAGGTTTAAAAGAGGTGTTTTAACAGCGCAGCTTCAGCTGACCTCATCAGCACATGGTCATCAGACAGCGGTGCTGATGATCCTCAACTACAGTTCAGCCTGAAAATCCAAAGGGGAAAACCAGTTCCTTACCACACACTGGCCATGCAGTTTTCAAATGAGGAAAAGATACTAAATTCAAGTTACAGCTATGCACTACCTTTATTATGTACCTGTTATGCAAATGGAAAAATACTAAGACACCTTGGACAAAAGCTTTCCACATTTTCTGATCTGTTATCAAACCAAAGCCATTCAGCTCTTCACGTAACAAAACAGGCACCTGAATGCCCACTTCTGTGACTGACGATAATTTGCCTTTCCTTAAGGCAGCGATGTAATAAAAGACTACAAAAGATTACCTTTCTGCAATTTTACAGTTTAAGGAAATTTTCACTCGAGTTTGGTGTTTTTTTCCTGTTAGGTTTGGCAGCAAGTTTCTGCTGTACAGACAGAACGACACATCGCTCGGCAAAGTTTTAAGCAAATATAAAACTGCTTCTGCGAGAGTTTTCTTGCACCACACAGGAACATGACTGCCACCCAACTTAATCTTTCACACTCTTCACCCACAATGATGACAAAAGGCAGAAGTTATTTTAAGCACTGCAGAGTACTTGCTTTACACGCACAGCCTCATTTGGTACCACTCGAACAATGAGGCTCTTGTACAACCCAGCTCTTCCAGATGTGGTATTGGAGATGCAACCCAAGCCCGCTGGGCTGCATACGCCCAAGAAGACATCGAGGTGTTATTCTGGGGTGCTTTTTTTAAATAAGCAGGACAGGGGGAGAATCCCTCTCTTCCCTTTGACACTGCTTGGTTCCACTGCATTAGAACAAGCCATAATTTCATCACCTCCAGGAACCTCAGCTGACGTGGGGGTAAGGCAAGGAGACCAAGTGATTCCTTCTCCCCTCCCCTGGCATCAGCCCAGGATTAAAAGGCTCAGACCCCACAGAGGCTGTAGCTCCTACACATCATGAGGCATTTCAGCAGATAAGGGCACACCTGGGACAGCTCCCCTGAGAGCCACTGACCAGCCAGCTGCCAGTGCCCGCAGGATGGTTGGTGACTCCCAGTGGAACCAACCCAGGATGGGCAAGGGATGTGGTCAATGATGGCAGACACTCCTGTCACCACACAGGAGCTAGGAGAGCCACACCTCTTAATTTTTATTACTACTACTGCTACAATTTATTATTAGTATAATTTATTATTAGAATTCTTATCTTTAGAATTGTTATTATTATTATTAGGATGTATTATTATTAGGATTTATTAACAGTAGAATTGTTAATGTTACTATGGTTAGCATTTATTGCTATTAGAATTTGTTGTTACTAGAATTCTTAGTATGACTGGACTTAATTATTTTTACTAGAATTTTCATTATTATTATTGTTAGTATTTTTAGTAAAATTACAATTTTGTTGTTATTGCTATAATTTATTATGAGTAGAATTTTAGTTAGTATTTGCATTAGTATATTTGTTTATTATTATTATTACCATTTTTATTAGTATGTTTATTATTATTAGAATTAGTGTATTTACTATTAATAGAATTGTATTATTACCGGACTCGTCAGAATTTTAATGACTATCATAATTTTAAATATTACCAGAATTTGTTGACATTAGCGCTATTACTTTGCCAGTAGAAGAAGGCTTTTCGTTTCCACCACCACCACCCCTGGAAGGACGCGGCGGTCGCTCCCCGCAGCTCCCGCAGGACCGACGCCGGCCGCGGCCAGCACGGCGCCCGGCCTGGCCCCTCTCCCCGGCCGGCTGCCCGAGCGGCCGCCCGCTGCCCCCGCCCTCCCCAGCCCCCTTACCCTCGCACTGGTAGCCGGCCAGCCCCCAGATGAAGTCGGTGCAGTAGTGGCAGAAGGTGGGCTTGGTGAGGGTCACCCTGCGGAAGCCGTGGCCCGGGGGGCTGCTCCCCGCCGCCGTCGCCGCCGCGGCGCGGCTCCGTCCCCCCAGCCGCGGGCTGGAGGCCGGGCTGCCGCCGCGCAGCGAGCGCGTCCCGTCCGCCATGCCCGCTCCTCGCGGCGCGGCACCGGCC
>JANVCC010010406.1:3181803-3202573 GCA_025345505.1 Todiramphus chloris collaris
CGGGGGCGGTGCCCCGTCAGGGTTTCGCCGGGCGGCGCCGCGCTGCCGCCTGGCGGCCGAGGCCGCCCTGAGGGGACGCTGCAGCCGCCCCGCCCGCGCCCTCGCGCCGCCGGCTCGCCCTCGGGGCCACCGCCAATCCCGCCCCTCCCAGGCGCGCCTGGTGAGGCCTCGGCTTGGCCGCAGGTGTCCCCGCTCCCGACGGGCAAGAATTGCTCGCTAGGTTCAGGTGAGCGCCGGAGAAGCCGGTGGGAGGATGTTGAAAAGCAGGCTCCTCTGCAGCCAAAATGCCTTCCCTTGAAGGCCTGTGCCTGCTAAATACGATAAATGAACACCAGACCCATAATGGCAGGTCCTGTCTTCCACAGACTCAGCCTGGCTTTGGCCTTCGTGAAGATCATAGAGCAAGGCCCCTAGGAATGCATTTCTGGAGACATGGAGGAGAAGATGATGATTAGTAACAGCCACTATGGATTTGCCAAGAGTCTGTGATGCCTGACCAACCTGACTGCCTTCCATGACAAAGTGGGTAAGAAGGGACACCAGTGACGCTTGAGTTCAGCAAGTTTTATGACATGGTCTCCCACGATACTCTTGTATTCTTTTGGTGTTTAGCTGCCTCCTGGATTAAGCCACAACACCAAGCTGGACTATTGTGGTCCGGCATGCATAGACATCTAGATGGGTAAAAAAATGTTTGGATGGTTGGGCTTAATGGGTAGGGCTTAATGGCTCATACTTAAACCATGCTTGGAGGCCTGTTATTGGAGGAGTACTGCAGAGGTCTCTTGTGGGACTTGTTGCACTTAGCAGCTTTATCAGCAACATGGAGAAAGTCATGGTGACGTGTATTGTCAGGTTTGCATATGACACCAAGCTGGGGAGAACAGTCATCCACTGGCAACCACAGGGACCTGGACAGGCAGCAAAAAAGACCAGATGGACCAACAGGCAGTGCTGTGGAAAAGTTCCTGGAAGTCTGGGTTAACAATGAGGTAATATGAGCCAGCTGTCTACTGGGCACCCCGAGCTGTTCAGGACCCTCACCAGTAGTCTGAGAGAAGGGATTATCCCTGTATCCTCAACGCTCTGTTAGTATTGCATCTTATTTTGGCCCCCAATACAAGAAGCACATTGGCAAACTGGAGCAATTTTAGTGGAGGGACACCAGGATGGTCAGGGGCTGGAGCACTTCTCCTGTAAGGAAAGGTTGAGGGAGCTTCAGGGGGACCTCATAGCAGCACCCTAGTACTGACACAGAGGTTTTCAAGTAGATGGATCAAGGCTCTTTACAGTGGTCCACGCTGGGAGGACAAGAGGCAATGGACAGAACTTTGAACAAGGTCTTCAAGCTGGATATAAGGAGAAAATTTTTCACCTTAAAGACAGGTGAGCAGATTGACCTGGAAATCTTATGCTATTTCTATTCTTGGAAGTTTTCCAGACTTGACTAGATATACCATGACCAACCTGGTCTGACTTCATGTGTGACCCAGCTTTCAGCAGGAAAATTAGACTAGGTGACCTCCTGAAGTCCCTTCCAACTTGAATTATCCCATAGTCCTGTGTGTCTAAATGTTACACGTAGCCATTTAAAACGTGACTGGACCAACACACGCACAAATACCATCTCTTGTAGAGAGCTACCTATGTTGTCAGTCGGTATGAGCTACATAGCTACTCGAGTTTTATCTCTGTGTGCACCGGGTAAGAGTGCAAATGTTCACAGAGAACACCTGTGTTCAGAGAGAATACATGTACATTTAAATTCCTGTTCAACACTGAGAAAGGGAAACTGAGACTAACACAAGGAGTCTGTTTGCCATGCTTTCTGCTTGCCTCAATTCCCATATGGTCTATCTCCATGCTTTCAAACAAGACAAGTTTGACTGTATCATGACCAAAGTTGTAATTAGATTAGAAGTGCCAGTAGTTTTTTAGATGGAGTTGAGTACTGTTGGACAGATTTGCTCTTTGGGACATTCCTCCTCCTTCAGGAGGGGAAGCCCCTCCCCTGTGTGCTTAGCCCATGATGTCATATTCTCACCTAGCTATAGAGACTTCTTGTGCTTTGAAGTACTTGTCTGCAAATAATTTTGCCTTACCCGTTCCATTGGCCTGTCCTTCCTTTTTCTTCTACCTACACCATCCTCTTGAACTGGCTTTCTTTTCTATGGATCTAATAGTCCTTCCCCTCTCAAGAAACTGAAGCTCGAGAGCTGGATACCTGAAGCTCATGTGAGCAAGTCTTTACTCTGATGTGGGAAATACGCTGAACTGCCTTATAAGGGCATCAGAATTTGGCCGTGTTTCAAAAGCCCAAGGAATTAATCAATACATCTTTCTATAGAAACGTGAAAATGCATTCAATTATCAAGTAATTCAGGCACATTACTGCATCATCTGCCAGCTCAGGGTAGTCACAGGGTTTCCTTGCTAGAAGATACCCACGGAACGGTAGCTTTTATTGTTAAGGTGTAAATGAACATGTGAGATTTTGGGTAATTTTTTTAATAGCTGACTCCCCAGATACGTATTTATATGCTGTAACACGTGGGCATGTGTGACCTATACTTGTGCTTTAGCTGTCCTTCTTATCTCTGAGCAACGAGTCTAACCAGTCAAAAAAATCTGAATGGTCTTCTGATTGCCTTCAGCCCAGTCTGCGGCCACCTCTGCTGCCAGCAGCCATGGGAGATGGTGATAGTTGAAGATTAGCCATCCTTTCTGTTTCATGTGTCTAGCAGGGATGCTGCCCTAGACAGTGAAAAAGAGATAAAGGATTATTACCAGAGCTGTCACATGATGTGATAGTCCACTAGAGAAATTTGATATCAGTTCCTGACTCACAGCTGGTCACCTTAACTGCAAGACTTCTACTGTCTTTATGACTGCATTCAGAATACCCATCTGAAAAGAGAAGAACAGAAGAGTGATAAGATAGCTGAAGGCAATTCCAGCTTTTGGAAGCAATTCTAGTTTTGTCTTTTTTTTTTTTTTTTTACAAGCTGTAAGCAGGACATATACTCCTCTTTATAAAAAAATGGTAGCTAAAGTCATTTTGAAGAAGAAGCAGCAGTTTGTGTGAGCCAAAGAGGGTGGAGTTAAATTCAACTAGCGTTACTGATTGTCACAACAGGAAACTGTGCAGCTAAGAAGAATAAAACCAGCAACCTGCTTCAGAAGTGTGAGACCAAAAAACCAGCCAGACTAAAGAAACAGTTTGAGGTGGCTGGATCATAGCAAAGTGTGTGAAGTGCCGCTGCTGGTCAGGGTCACAGTTATAGTCACAGTCCTAGTGATGTAAAGCTGGAACATATTTATGTCATCAGCCAAGCACTGTCTCCAACAGCTCTGCTGGGACAGAATTATCACTTGTTTTAAGATGCAGTGTGTTCTTGGCTGGCAGCTTACCGTGGTAAGGTTGTCTGGGTCAGGCTACATGAGGCAGGTCATTCTCCTGAAACTGTAGTCAACAGTCAACTTTATGTTCAGATCTGGTTTGGAACTCGTTTCAGACAGTCCAATGTCATCAACAGTCAAAGCGCATTATGTGGAAAAACATCTTGGTTAATGCTAAAAAGTTCTGTATTTTCATGGATAAATATCCTAGAGCATTTCCAGTTTAGAAGACTTAGTGGAACTCCAGCAAGAGTTTGATTGAGAACCAACATTCTCATGTACTTCAGCATAGACTACAGGAGTAGCTGAAGAAGTCATTTCTACCGTTATGCTTTAACTGTAAAATCTAGACCTGAAAGAGATCAAAGTATTACCTTTGTTAAATATTGCTCAGTGGATCTGCCAATCTTTAAAAAAGATAAATATTACATACATATGTATGTATAAGCATATGTAAAATTATGTCTCAATGGACCGTTTCAGACGTTCTGCATAAACCGCCAAGCTGCAGGAAATATGAACAGTCTTCTGTTCATGCAGGAATTGTTGCTTACAGACTGGTACCTGAAAGATGAAACAAACAGGAACAAACCACCACTTAGACACACTTTTTTTTTTTTTTTTTTTTAAATAAAGAAATGTCACACAGATGAAAACAGGTAAAATTCTAAAATTCTAAAAAATTACAAAATTCCATGTTCGGACAAGATTAGTAAAAAGGATCAAAATATAATGCCTCTGAAATGATAATTCACTTAGTTTATCCCCAGATAAACAATTTGCAGTACTTGGTATGCTATAATCTCATCAAACTCAAGTAATACAACTCTAGGGCAGGCACTACAGAGAAATTGTCATTACTACCAGTTTCCTGGCTTGGTAGAAGTACATTCTGTAAATCGAGCAAGCTTTACACCTGGAATCTTCTGAACCTTTTGTCACCTTCTTATATTCTCTATATCTAGGGAGAGAATGTAGTGTGACAGACAGAAAGCCTTTGATACAACTGCATTCAGTACAAGTTGATATAATGTCAAGTTCTGGTACATTACCCCCAGTTTATGTGCAGGATTAAATGAGTTTTATGTCCTGTCAATATGACATCATATTTTTATCCCTTAAGAAATACAGTAAATTTTATCAGTTCTTTCTTGGCACTTAAAACAATAAAATCCAGTTACTCAACTCTTTCATGAAGCAATTTATTTGTCAGCAAGCTGCAAAAAAGAAATTACAATAAACAGTCAGGTCAAATCTAGGCACAGGGAGGATATAAAAGTTGAGTAAATATGGAAGTAGCAGGTGGGAAGCAGGTGGAGCCACGCTGTTCTCAGTGATGCCCAGTGTGAATGTGAGAGGTAGTGGGCACAGACTGAAATACAGAAACTTTCATCTAAGAAAATGCGTTCTTACAGTAAGCATGGTCTAACACTGGAACAGTCTGTCCAGGGAGGTTGTGGACTCTCCATCCTTGGAGGTGCTCAAAACCCAACAGGACTTGGCCCTGAGTCACCTGCTCTAGACGACCCTGCTTTGTGTGGTGGGTGGAGGACCTCACAGAGGTCTACCAGCCTCCACAGCTCTGTGAGGCAGATTTGACAGTGAAGACAGTCAAGATTGTCAGTCCTTCTTCTGACTGAGGTGCTTACTGAAGCAATGGGACCAAATGTGGCAGCCTAAAACACTTAGAAGAAGCTTTCTGAAAAAACAGACTCTCCTGTCCTGGCCTTCCAATTTCCTGGTCTCTTGGAGAGCTCCAAACATCTCCTTCCACTCTCAGAACAGAAGTGGGAGCCATTAGCTTCCCAAATGCCAGACCAGCTTGCTAAATTTCTGTTTCTATATAAAGTTTTCTTTACATGTCGGTGAGGTGTGAAATCCAATGGTATGCCATCTCACAGCTGAGTTGTGAGCAAAAGCATTTCTGAGCTTAGCTGGATCTTCTATGTTGGTGACTTCTGTTTTCTGAATTTCTTTCCTTACCACTAGGCATTGAAAGAGAAGCGTGGCATGAAGCATATGTGGAGGTAGAAAAGGCAAATTTAAAATAAACTGTGGCTTCTAACAACAAAAATGTAAAACACAGGAGGGCTTTGAATGTGTCCTACTGCGGGGACCCAGTAGGAAGGAAGGAGTATGGGGGGTGATTTGGTTTCAACAAGCACATCAGTATTTGTAAATTGAGGGGTAATAATCTAGAAATAGTTCATGAAACACCAGCTTCCTAGGCAAGAGAAGTTTCAGATTTGTAGCTTGTTCATGTCTCCATAATTTAAGTTGGTTATGTGCGAACGAAAAGCAAATCCTGATGTACATTTAAATGGGATACTTCTTTATCTGGTTTGGTTTTTTTTTTATTCCAATATCTCACAACAGAAGAGACAAGGAAGATATCAGATTGCATTTGTGCAGTCTACAGCCTGCAATGGAAAACTGAAGTGAAATACAGCTTCTCATACCTACACTACAAAAGTATTAGTAAGTAGCCAGCATTCAATTAGGGTTTTTTTTTTTGTCTCATGGCAGCTCTAAAGCTTACTTCTGGAAAATAAAGGCTTTTAAAACAACTGTTCTCATCACACTAGAAATAAATCAAGTGCAGGCTTGTTGGTTAAAAGCACCAACAACTGCCCCCAAGTAAAAGAAGCAAAAGCAGAGGCATGGAAAGCCAACACAAAGTTATGGCTCGGGTTCAAGTTATACAGTAAGATAGCTGGTATGTCTTTCAATATATGATTCCTTATAAAGCCAGTTTAAGAGATTATGCCTTTTCATATAAAGATTATACTGAAGAACACATTAGACTGCACAAGCTTAAAAAAGGATAAGAGGGAAATTAAAACATCTACCCTCTTGAACTCCAGAAAACAAATTATATTGTATGTTAATGTTTATATATAGAATATACCAGTCCACACATAGGTACAGAGATTTACATTGCAAGAAAGATAAGGAAGTGCTTCAGTTTAAATATATCCATCTCCTGTGGGGGAAAAACTTACAGAGATAACATCAATTAATACAGCTTTAACAAAATTATTATAGTCAGCACTAGTAAGTGTTTAACAAAAATGTAGAGGCTTATCACAGGCAGACATAACTGCAGAACTCGTACTGTATTTTAATATCTACATGTCTTGCTATCTCAGGACCTTCTCTGATTCTGCTAGCAAAAACGAAACTTGTAAATAATAAGCCATATCAGAGCTGAAAGAAAAAAAAACAACGGTGTAACAACGTAGCAAGGTCGAGAGGCTGAAACTTTATGTACAATAAGCTAGCAAATATGATGATATGACAGGCAAGCCATTCGTGCTCCAAATACACTGATTTTAAATATTTAATAGCCTATTTCCACCTCTTATATTTTAGCAAAAATACCTTCCTGACAATGAACAGAAGGAATTTGCTCAGAGTTAAGGAATCACTTCTCTCTGAAAAAACAAAAACAAAAAACAAAACCAAAAGCCAACTGGGGTTTAATATATTTATTGTAAAGGATTGTTTAATTTATTTAATCATGTTTTGTCTCTGGACCTAGGGAACACGTAAGCAATTCTTACGAATGAAGTAGCTAACTCAGTGCATTCAGAACTGGAAAATATGCAGAAACACCCATGTGTGGAATAACTGATTGCTGTATACGTTTGGTAAGTGTTGTGCACAGTGAAAAAAATTTTTCCATGTAACACAAGTCTGAAGTTGACAAAACCACGTGGCAGTTTCTGTTTCTACACTCCAATCATGTATCAGAGACCCAGTATATAAACACCATTTCATAAAGTCTTATTTCTCTTTATGTCTGGTTGAACCTGTTGGCCCACAGGATGCATCCACTCCCTCACCAGCAACAATATAAGGAAACATTACCTGTGCTCCCACACCCTTCATCCTAGACTCCAGAAAATGTGGTCACACAAGACACTCCTTTCTTAGTGTTATTGGCACCCACACGAATGACAAGGGATGATGGTCCACTGTCTGGACAAAAACAAGGTAGATCTAAGGCCTTGTCAGACAGCAAAGTTAGCAAGACAGGAAGTCTGGCCAGCAAAAGTAGAGTCTCCAGCCACCATCACTCACCCGGCCCTTATGAGAGGACGTGTTTCAGGCTCAGATGCCTTTCCTGACTGAGCTTGTTCCTGCTTACCTGTTTCAGGGTGTTGCACCCTCAGTTCACAGATGCATCAGCAGAAGGAACCACTCTGCTGCCAGGAGTCACAAGCTCCCAGCCTTCCTGCTTTGGGAGTCCCAAGCACAGCTTTTAGCTGTCCCACATCTTATGCAGTTGTTGCAGATGGATTATTAAGAGAAGTTACCATTGTGGAGTTAACTAAGAAGGTGTTATTGATGATCAAATTATAATTAATTGATGATTGAATGATAATTAAATAGTAATCAAATGGTTATTATGAAATAAATGTATTGGAATTAAACAGTGGTTTGCTAATGATTTGACAATGATTTAAATGGTCTTTAGATGATGGTCAGACACTGCTACTTACTATTCTTCTCATACTTGAGCTATTGCTGGATGTATAAACACTAGCAGCATACAATATACTTCCAGGCCTAATACAAAATGTTATTTACCTCGTTATAGATACCAGATGCTGGGTGAGGGGTCTCTGGGCCTCGAGGAGTAACCTTGTGAGGGGTCCCTGCTAGAGGTGAGGTCATGACCGTGCATCCCGTGGCAGTGCAGGAGAGCTCAGGGGGCTCGGGGGGGCTGCAGATATCCCCAGCATAAAGGATCGACTCATAGCCAGCCCCGCTCAGGTGTACGCGCAGGAGTGCGGCCATAGCGCTTTTAGCTTTGGCTCGTCCTGGCCCAGGCTGCTGCCCTGAGCTCCTGGTAAGATGTGACCTAGACCCCCTGGTTCCCGAGAAGATAATGGCCTAGCACAGTTCTCAGGGTTTGCACAGCAGGGCTGGTTTGTCAGTGAAGCCTGAACCAAGGTGCTGCTCACTCTGTCAGTGTGGTGCACCCATCACAGCAGCAGAGGGCCCTAGCTCTTCCCTCTGCAGAAGTATCTTCTTGGAAGGACCTTGTTGCCCTCCTGCTAATCTTCCCTGATGCTATGTGGTGTGCTGGCCTTCTTCCATATCTTCTGCACCAGGCAACCCTACACCTCACCCAGACCTTGACCTTCCATGGGTCTGGCCAGTGTCACTGCGACCCTGGGCAAAGGCATCAGGTACTCGCTATAGCCCCATACCTGAAAAGCCTCCTCATTGTACTTCTGGAGCAGCATTTGGGCTGGTGCTAAAAGGCATGGTATGGTGCTGGCTTTAGCTGTCTTGCACAGTCTCCAATAGTATTTCAGTGCCCCCATGGTGTCCTCTGTTATGTGACTACTGTGTTAAAGGCCAGCAGCCCCTTGTCAGCCTCACCATTGCTTTCTTCTGATCCAGCTGTACAGGAGCAAACACCCTTTGACCAGGAAACAACTGACTTGGGGCTGCTGTGCTTCATAATGAGGAAAACACAAGTGTGAGCAGAAGCCTACCTCTGTCTCTGAACAATAAAAAAATGATCTGTGAAGTGCAAAGTCCCTGTTTGCTCCCCCAGGTTACCATAACATTTCCTTCTTCTACTCTGTAATAGAGTAAGCCTGTAACTAAATTGGACTCTGCTCAGTGCAGTCCAGGATTGGTTCATGGGAGGATAACACACAGTGAATACTGCAAGAACTAGTTTTATAGGTGTTTATTTCAATAAATAATGCAGAATAGGAGGGGTGTCTGGAACTCAGAGCAAGGGCAGACTCCAAGTTAGGTCCAGCTTCAGTGTTAAAGCAGTTCCCCACTTCCTCCCAGCAGGACTGTTGGCTAGTTATGCAGACAAAACTTTACAATGTGTAACTCAATTCAGGATTTTGGGAACAGTGTGAATTTTACAATCCATACTGCAAGTAAAATGATTAAAAACCTGCTTGAATTCTGTGTGATACAACTGGACAGGGCCAGGAGGTAGACATGGATGTAAAATAGAAATTTTCAAGGTGTGCAGGGCAGTTGACAATTTAGACAGCCACATGACATCACAGAGGCTTAGGCAGGGAAGGCAATGTAGCAGTGGATAAATCCTTAAATTCCCCAGGGGCCAGAGGAAATGAGCACCCAACATCAAAATGCAGTCCAGAGCTAAGTTAACAGGGATCCTGCACCTGTGCATTGTATTGTGGGGACAAGCATCAGCACCTCCAGCACCAAAGCCATTACAAGCCTGGAAGCAAGCCCTGGGAGAGAAGCCAAGAGCTTTTCTGCAGAGCCCCAACCCAGGGACTCACCTGCAGGCGTCAGTCAGTGCAAGGATGGGTATGGCATGGAAAAGAACACTGCAGTTTCCCATCACAGACCACTGCCATCATGAAAGTCTAAACACTGGAGTCCAGCCTGGCTGGAGGCTACCAAAACAGACCCCCTGCCTTTCAGCCCAGGACTCTCCTTATGAACCAATACATTAGCCCAAGATGCTGCTGCTGGCAAAACTCCAAGGCTTTGTATCAGTCTGTTTGTCTTCCATGAGCACTGCTCAGCTAATGAGAGAATCAGTTCAGCTGGCGTATTTCTGCAAGTTGGACACTACCTCAAAAATACTTCAATCCCCAGACAGTGTCATTGCAGGCGCTTGGGATTTACTGGGAGTCAGGCTCTGCTGACAACAGTAACTGTTACATTGCTCTGTATGCTTTAGTTACTTTAAAGTGTATCTACAGAGAGGTTTAACCCACACACAAGAATAAAATGTTTCTCTTGAAAATTGTCTTGAGGTTTTTTTTCTATCCTTTTCTTTTATGAGCACTCATGCTACACTCCATTCTTCACTAAACAAGTCCAATAACTCTTCCTTTTTTAATAACTAAACAAACAAATACATAAAACAGCATATTACATCTTCCTGGAAGGCTTCTGTGCTCCAGAACGCTGGAACACAGTCATTTATGCTTCCTTCTGAAAGCTTAAGGCAAATAATTGAATACATCATCACAATTATTCATTGACAAGAGTTTAAAAGGTCAAAGACACATCAAATAGTTGCTGGCAATTTAACCCTAGAATAGTTTCATATAAAAAAAAATAGCCTTCAACACTTTCTAGTACATTAGCATTATGTTCAGCTTGAGAAGGCAGACATCAGGTGGGATTTTAGCACAGCTTGCCATTTGCCTGGGGGTGTAGCCAGAGGAAAGAGAACATGAAATAACAGAATGTAACATTATACAGCAGTAGATACTCCTCCAATAACTTTCATGTGAATGATTACTCCACAGCAAGGGTCCTGTATACTAGGTAAGGTTCCTTTGCAAATGGACTAATCTAAGTACTGCCAGTGTAATTTTTAGTGTGGAACAAGATCATCCAGACTGGACTCTAATGTGGAATAGCCCTTTTGAGTCATTACCCTCCATATAACACATTTACAAAATCTCCTAAAAGGCAAAATTACAACAGGAGCTGCATCAGGACAATATGAAATGCTTTTAGGAGGTGGACATTTGAAAAAAGGCTTAGCCTGAAAGCTAAGCCTTTTTTACTGAAAGCACCACAGAATTAAATCTGGCTATACAGGAGCTGCTTGTGTAAGGAACATGAATGAAATACCTCATCAGTAAATGATTTAGTAATTTAGTAAATTTAATTTAGTAAATATATTTTCAGTGGTTGTGGTCAGTTAAGATACTGCATTAAAAACAACAACAACAACAACAACAAAAAGTGAATGGGGTTTCACTGATGGAACTGAAGCATTGAGAGCCTGGCAGCATTTAAATTAGCATTTCATAGTAAGTCCAATTGGGTAGATTGCTGTTGCCACCACCACAGCTTTTGATTAAGGTCTGTGGTGAATGAGGCAGTCTGTTCACTGAAAGAGAGATCAACAATGGAGGCACTATGTGCACACAGAGCAGTAGTAGAGGATTACCCACTCCCATGGCATTTAAATGTTGTGCTAAGAAACAGGATAAGAAGAAACACCAGCATCTGTCTTCTTCATTCTGTTATCCTCAGCTGCTGTGTTCAATGGGTGTCCTGTTGATTAGTACAACCACTGAAGTAGATCTGAATGAAACCTTAGCTGTATGGAAAAATTTGGACTACTTGCAAAGGGGAAAAAAAGACAACATTTTTAACAGAAATAGTATTGCAGTGCCCGGTGCAAGATCTTTTATCTCTGCACTCTCACTTTTGATAGAGTTCAGGGTATACCCTTATGACACATCATTCTCTGCCTTCTGAGACAGGAAAGTATGTTAGAGAAACATCCATCCTTACTGTTCCGAATCATAACTTATCTGGTCTGGTCAGGAAACCTTTGCATAAACTTAGGGGAAGATTCCTGAATTGTGACTGCTGGTTTTGTTCAGAATGTTACTGTTCTGCAGGAAAATTGAGAAATCCAAAAGCAAAGTACTAGTACAAACATTTGGGGAAATAACAGGCAATACCCAGCTTTTCATTAAAAGTAGTTAAGAACAATTAATCAGTCATGTTCAGGCATAAAGAAAAGTGAAAGGTTACAGACAAACATAGCCTACCGTTAGGGTGCAGCAGAGGAATTTCTACTGCATTTCTCTGCATCTTTAATGCTCTTTGAGAAAAACAAGCATGTATAGGCATGGACTTCAAGGGGCACATTCTCTATTGCCTTCTGTGACATGCCAGCTGTTCTTTGCAGCTATGATTAAGTGTTTGCTTTTGATACAGGTGTCAAACAGTTTCGAAGTAACAGAAGAATTGTTCCCATTTTCACACTTTGGAGAAATTATTAGAACTGATATCAGTAGTTCTTCTGACATGAATATGGAAATGGATAACAACAGGGGAGAAAGAAAGACAGGTGGAAAATTATGAATTTCAGGTTAAAACAAGGTTTTTCTATCACCTCCCACTTTCCAGAGATTAGTGAGATTTTCTTCCAGTTGCTTCCTTGTCCTTCTCCGTATAAATAGGAATCAGAAAAGGACAGTGAGCCTCAGCTCTTAGGCCTTGCACTGAACTTGGCTCTGCTTTCTTCTCAGTTCTGGGACGAAAAGTGTGGCACAGCCCTCTACTACAACCAAATCAGTCATTTGAGTTTAAAAATGGTATTTTACAAATAAGGCCTGAATAAGAATTGAAATTGTCAGCAGGTGGTTTAAATATATACGGATATAAGTAAACACCTAAGTCGATAGAAATTCTCCCTGCTGCTGTTCTTATCTTTCATTAGTAACTTCGTGACTTTTATTTCCTATTAGAGCAACACTTCAACAGCTCAATTTAAGTAGTTATCACCCATAGGGACTCCAGGGGACATACATTAATGCAGTGACTTCACTAAGGTAGTAAGACATGTCCTTATGTTTTTCCCCTCAGAAATCAGCAACCAGGGATTCAGGAAGAAGAGCACTGTTCTTTCTACTCTGTCGTGGTTTAGGGTCAGGACAGCCCCTTAAACCTATAACAGACGCTCTCTGTTAACCCCCCTCCCTCCTCAGAGGGGAAGAGAAAGGGAATAAGGGAGAGAGACTTAGTGATTAGAAAAGGAAACTAGAACAGCTTTAATGAAAAGGAAAATAATAATTATAAAAATGGAATATATACAAATATATACAAAACCAGTATGGAACCCAACCCCCCTGATGGTAATTCCATCACCGTCACCACTGGTGTGCAGGCACCGGGGCAGTCCCAGACTGGGCCCCGCAGCAGACGGGAGCTGTGTTCAGGAGCTGGATTCTGGTACCGGGTTCAAGAACACGCAGATCAGGATCGAAGGCAGAACGGAGAGAGTCCTCCTTGGGTGCTCCAAGGAAAGAACCAAAAGAGGACCCGAGCCGAGCCAAGCAAAAGCTGGCAAAGCAGTCCAAAAGGGGAGAGAAGAGCCCAGAGACCCTTCGTGTCCCTCAGCTCTAGACCAAATATGGCGTATATGGGATGGAATACCTCGCTGGTCAGTTTAGGGTCACCCGTCCTGTCCGCTCCTCCCTGAAGGTGCAGCCTTTCACTTTCTGCACCCCACAGTGTGGTACACAGGACCCAGCAGTGGCCTTGGTCTGCACACCAATCCTTGGTAGTAACTCTAAACGTAAGGTGTTATCACTGCTAGAAGCAGGCACTGTCTGTGAAAACAGGCTGCTAACTTCAGAAAGTGCAGTTAATTAGAAGAACCAAGCTGAAAAGTAGAATTACTGAACAGAATTAGTTTTGTTTTCACTCAAACCAGGACATACTTAGAGAAGTCTTGTGCTGTTTGACCACCCCTAGTGTGTGGAGGCAATGGGAAAGACAGCTCTTTGCCTCCTGACTTAGAACCCACGTGCTATTCTCCTCCTCGAAGCTTACAGTAAGTTTTGCATATTATTTTGCACATTTAAATCCCTCACTGCAGGACTATAGTGCTGTTTGAATAGTCTATAAAAGTGAAAAGTGACAGCATGCCTTAGTTGGTGTAAGTCAGAACAGCTCCACTAAAAGCTGAGTAGCTACAGCAGTGTGGATCTGATCATGTTAAACTTTGGAGTCGGAATTTTTAGCCAGTACAAAAATAGTTCCGTATTTGTGGAATTATTTACTCTGAGCCTTTTCTATCATTTATGGCTAGTATATTAACCCTTGCAGAATCTATCCAGAAGATAACTCATAATTTTATGATAATAGTAGTATCTACTTATTAATGGTTTCCTATTCATTTTACTAATAGTGCCTGTCTTGAATTTCAACACATTTTCCTTTGGTCCAGTTTCCTCTTCTCCTAACCTGCTCATCTCAAAGCATTTCTTGTGACTTGTTCTCATGCTCTTCATTTGGTGGATCATTACATAAAGTTTACTCTTCTAAACAATCTTACAGTAATTGACTTTGAAATTATCTTAATTTGACTGCAAATCACCACAGCTGTTCTGAAATCACCCTTGTGTTCTATGTAATACCTGCATACTGTATGTGAAACTGCTTTTACGTAATTTCTGCCAGTGACAATTTTAAAACTTAAAAACATCCTAGTTGATCCAGTACCCTGCAGGAGTGATATTTAACACAGCCAACAAATGTAGATTTTATATGAACACTTCTCTGCGAAGCAGAAATTATTCTGAAATTTAAGGTGTGGCCATCACTTGTGTTTTTAAACATTATCTCAGTTACACTCCAGTCAGCGTAACAATGAAAATTTGCTCCACATCTTGACTCACAAAATGCTTCATGGAACTCAGAAAGGCAAAATCAGCAATTGTTTCCCTCTACCCGGAGCTGCAGAAAGACACAATGAAACATTAAGGCCTCCACAATACAGTGTTTAAGACTGGAGACCATACTGATTTCAGCTGCATTGCTAGAGGTAGGTCGCAAAGGTTTCTCCTTCTCCCTGACTTCAGGACTAACTGATGCTTGAAAACCCCTGTTTCTTAAAAGACAGGATTTTTGAAGTTTGTATGCTTTTGTTCAGTTGTGAAAACAGCATATCACTTTAGTTAAATCTGCCTAATTATGCAGCTCTTGTAAAATGTTCTTAAATACTATTTAGTCCTAACCCAGAAATTGCTTGTGTGTACACATCATTACCAAATCCAGAAATATCCCTGTGGAGTAGCTCCTGAATTGTGAGATACGAAATTCACCATCAACTTACTTCTTAGAAGTGAGAGAAGTCACTGGAATAGGCCTCAGAGGGAGTGGGTAAACCAAGTTCTGGATGTCAGGGCAGCTACAAATAATCACTAATCAGTACAAGGAATGGAAGGATAGTGCTATAGGGACCATTCAAGGCTCCACGTTTACCAGTCACCAAAAGCACAACAGTGAGCACACAGGAGGAAACAGATGCCTCTCAGGTAGGGCTTAGTGACTGTGTGCAAGTTCTTGAGGCTGGTACAGCTGCAAGATGAAAACAGGTAACTTCGACTAGACATGTGATATATAGTATATTAGCCTGGGCTGCAGAGTTTTCTGCTTCTATCAGCTCTCTGTGTTAGTTTACTCCCCCTTTCAGCTGTATCAGACAAATAACACTTTCTGTCAGAGTCCTGAGCTCAGTAGGAAGTATTAATGTAACTGCAATAAAAACTATGAAAAGCACAGATCCAGACAAACTATGTGCAAGGGTATTATTGTATGTCACATATACAGCAAGAATGTTTTGAATATGAGGTTGTTTAGGGTGAGCATGCCTAAGAATCTAGTCGAGGTTAAAGTCTTCTACACTGTTCCAGCTATGCATGGAAGTACACCAGTGGCCAGCAAAGACTTCTGCATTTACAGCAAGTTATGTTGTTACGCTCAGAAGGGAGAGGAACTGCCCTCTCACTTTGATGGAGCACACAGATTTTTCTTTCTGATGCTCAGTACAGCAACTCTGAGCTGCTCAGAGATTATCCACTTGTGAAGAAATTCTGGAAAAGCATTATGTAGTCTGCTGTTGAAAACACAGCGCTGATAGTCCAGTGACAGCAGTTTCACTTGTCTCAGTCTCAATTTTTACTTTGATTTTGTATATAAAATCCCATTCTCAACTCTCTTTTCTTCAGTTCGAGAGGCAGAGTCAAACAAGTGCTTTTACTCTGTGAGAGAACTGTATGTATCCTTGAGAGCACACCTGCGTGAATTTCGACTCGGGAGCAAAACCGGGATCTGAACTCCCAAGCCTGTGCCCGCTTACAGGTAGCGAATGATGCAAAACCTCTGCTAAACTGCTTCTAACCAGTAGATAGCAGAACTTAAACCTTCATTTTGACAGTGAAGCTAAACGATGAAGTTCAATAAAACTTAACTGCAGTTATACCAAGACTCATTTAAAGAAAGGCATTTAAGTAAATCAGGGATATAACCAGAAGCAAACTGTAACATATTTATTGAAATATGCTGACCACAGAATTGACTTCAGAGGATGCACAGTGATCGATCTATAGAGAAGCAGCAGGCCCTCACTTGTTTAGATAATCAGAACCCACTCTGGTATCTCTAACTTGTCTTCTGAGAGACGCTATACTGTCTCTTTTCAGACTTGTACTACTGTTGCACAGTGACAATTTGAACAGCTTAAAACAGTTGAGTGTATATGACTGATGATGAAATCTGAGTATGAATTGCTTTCTGAGCTGCCAAACAAAACTATTTTCCTGTACTCAGGTCAAGCTGTAGGCTATAACTTGCAGGTTAATACCTCACTAGTTCCCAAACTCATTCACAGATGTCTTCCAGGAGTGAAATACTTTTACTAAGTGATGAATTACTTTGAAAATATTAATTCATATCATGCTTTCTGCAGAACATAGTATGTTGTATGATCACTCTTAGGTGATGTTTGTGGGAATCACAGAACTCCAGAGCAAACCTCATTAGATGGTTTCATTGTACTGCAGATAGCCAGGAAAAACAGGAGGGCACATGCTGGTTGTGCTACTGAAGGACACTTGTTTGCCTTGGCTGCTTCAAAGGGCAAACAGCTCTGGGTCCTCTAGGCTGACAGCACTAGTTTATTGTTACCCCTCATCCCAGTCCTAGCTCAGTTTGAGACTGATTGCAGCAACCCTGTGATTGCTGCAACCTCAGGATCAGCTGAGACTTCATGGAAGATTACAACACAGAAGTCTACTGCGTGTACATTAAGGCATTATTGGCTGCAATGAGCTGAAAGCTGCCCCTCAGGAATCCCAAGTATTTGTCACTTCTTGGTAGGATAAGAATGACTGAAATATGTTTAGAGGCATGACAGTGAATTCAGCTAGGGATTGTATAGGCATGATACACTCCCTGGGCTTCTAGGACACTGCTTGGTCAATATCCTCAAGGAACACTTTAGAAAGAATCTTAGGTTAGGCCAAGCCTCTTGTAAATGGATTTCCCCAGTAAAAGGGAAAGGACAAGAACAACACACAGTTCCTCATCTGCTTGAAGTAATTTAATGAAAACCCCTAAAAAACAGGAAGTCACAAGCACTGGGATGCTCATGACTGCAACACAAAAGGAACTGTTACTCCCTTTTGCACCCACCTTTGGTGCAAGGACTGAAAGTAATTTCCTTTAACCCTGATCCAACACAACACACCATTGCCCAGGAAAACTGCTGGATGCCCTTCCAATCTGATATTACAAGCAAAAAAAACATTTCAGTAAACATCTTCCTTACAAACAGTGGATCTAATGTAATACTCAACTCTTCACAGTATTGGGAGAGAGACAAACCCACAACATATCTAATATATCTAATCATCTGCTTACTTAAAGCCACATTATTGTGAACTCAGCCCTGCTGAGGGCAATGACAGCCCCAAATACTTATGCTGCAAGGATGAGTGTGCGATAACCTTCAGACGGCATTACCATAAACCCTCGAATGGACAGACAATCTTCCAATCCCATTGTGGCCTCTGTGTCCTTGCATCTAACCAGCAGATGCTGCAGCAGTGCTGCTTCTTTCTGTGTCAAGAAATCTTCCCTCACACCCCACAGTTTCAGGGGCCTCCCTCCACACAGAACAGAAAACACAAACCTTGCAGATGTTTACTGGGACAAGTCAGAGTTGACAAATGGATTTCCCATTTCTGTTGCTGACCTGCTGTTTCACCAGTCCTTGCTCTTTGCCCACAAGATTCTAGGTCAATCAGATTTTGCAGCAATTGCTTTGGTATCTAGGTATGAAGGACTTTATTCATGATTCAAAACTCAGTGACGCACAGGGGCCTTGGAAATCTGTTAGAAACAGTGACAACAACAAAAATCCTTTATTTTAAAAAAGAAGTAACCCGAAGAGTTATTGCAGGACTTTACCTCACCAAGAGGAACACGCTAAAATACTTCTATTACAATTACCTAAACAGATACAAAAATGTATCCGTTACAGAAACATCTAGAGCTCTAAGGAAAGCACGGAAAGCACTAAAATCACTAAGAGGTTTTAGAAATTCTCTGGCTTTTCATATCACCAGTCAGCTACTATTTTGCAGTGTCCTGAAGAAAACACCTCCTTCCACTGCCAAACTACAAATACGACTTTATTCTGACAAACTCAGTCTTGTGAATGTCTCTGGCCCAAGGTTTGAAAAGTATATTATGAAAGAATGTCCAGTTCCATGTCCAAGCCAACCATTTGCTAAAGCAAATCACGTGTTCTAAGAACTTGTTGAAATCTAAAAAAGAGAAATTAGTACATGTGAATTACTTTGAGATATTTACGCTGAACAGAAAGCAGGCCAAGCTGGAAAAGATTTTGAATAACTCAAAAGTACTGTATGTTGTATATGACAGGACATTTAGAGGTATCAAGTCAGAGAATAGTAGGCTTAACAACAGAGGGACCATAGAAGTCTTAACTGTACCAGTAAAATTAGAAGTGGGTGTGCCAAAGCCCGGATTTCACTACTTACTTAAAAATATCCCTTCCACACTGTATCTTGTTTACTAGACCCTGCGATCCAACCACTGATTTTCCCACATCTGCAAGTTCCAGCTGTACAGTGTGTGGGCAGGAGCACTTGCATTTTCAGTCTTTGCATTGGCTTGCTCACTGAGACCTGCTCCTCTGCAGCAAAGCCAGCAAGTTGCCCTGTTGCCCCTCAGCCCGAGCTTTCTTCAGTGAAAAAGCAAAACATTACTGGTCCAGCTCCAGCTCTCAGTGGTTAGCAAGTCTCCTAGCCTCCCGCTCTCCATGACCTCCAGACTTGCAAGACACATCTACACTCTTGCCAAGAAACTGCCCTTTCCTATTTATCCATTATTTTTTTTAGAATTAGATGATTTTTAATTTACTTTATTCAGGCCTGAAACATAATATGGTTCTATTGTGGGCATGCTGGACAATGAAATACACCGTGTTGCTCTCGGCTAGGGGGATGATGTAAACCAGGACCTCGAGGACACCCTGTACTCTGATACCGTTCTTCAACATTGGCACCACAATATTTACCTTGACCAGTTTATAAGTAACAGGGTGTTTTTGCCGACAGCCAGGTCACTGAGCTCTCCCTGGGGCCCTGAGAAGCAACTTGAGTGTCCTCTACTATCATGCTGCCACAAAAGCAAACCAGCATGTCAGGCCGTGTCCTGAGCAAGACCCCTTCATTTTCAGGTTCATTTTCAGGTCCTGGACTCAGTAAGGGGACTCTTGGATGCCCTGGGAACCCCGACCCAGCGTGCAGACAGGAGCAGGCAGGCAGGGAGCTCTCCGAGCACCCATGGCACGCGCAAAGCACACCAGGGCCCGCTGCCGACCTTACAGCGCCCATCTCAGCCAGGGCTCGGCCCGCTGCTGAGACCTGACCTGGTCCGGCCGCGGCCTCGGCCCCGATGCCACCACCAGGACAGCCACCTCTCCACACAGAACACGGCTCCTTCGCCTCGCCGCCCCCGCCGCCCGGGGAGAGGCGCCGCCCCAGAGAGAGAGCGCTTACTCTGAGGGGCGAGCCCGGCACAGCGGCTTCGCGCGCCCGCCTGTCTGCCCGCCCGCCTGTCTGCCCGCCCGCCCTTCCCGCCTCCCGCCCTTCCCGCCTCCCGCCTCGGCCGCGCTGCCGGCTGCCATGCAGCCGCGGTCGGCCTTGAGGGTCGGCGGGGCGGAGCCAGCCCGTCCCCACCCCTTGGCTGCCTGCGCCCGGCGGCCCCTGACGGCTGGCGGCGGCGGTCTGTTCCTTCTCTCTCTCCCCGGTGAGTGCGACTCTCGGCCGTCCTGCTTTGCCCGCTGCCCGCCGCCGCCGGCGGCTCGGACTCCATGAAGCCGATTCCGCGGCGGAGCTGGGCCCTGCCGGCCGCGGGAGAAGCTGAGGGGGTTGAGGGGCGACCCCAAGGGGGAGAACAGAGGGGTGCGGGCCCGGGGCGGAGCGCGGGGATCGGCGGCAAGGCAGGCCAGGCCGGCCCGGCGGGGGAACGGGGGATCCGGCCAGCCCCGGCGGCCGGGGCGTGGGCTGGGAGGGGGCGTTGGCGAGGCCCGGCGCTGCCAGGGGAAGGCGGCTCTCGGGGAGCAGGCCCGCGGGCGGCTTCGTGACAGCGGCCGCGGGGAGCAGCGGCAGCGGCGTGTGCGGCACCCTCGCCGCGCGGCCAGGGCCCGGGGAGCGGAGCGGCCAGGCCCCGGCTGGCTGGAACTCGGCTCTGAACCTGCTCGCACCAGGTACAGGACTCTGCTTTTGCAGAGCTGAGAGAGGAGAACAGATTTAACTAGAGGGGAGGGGAAGGGAAGGGAAGTTGTGCCGCGCGATCCTCATCGAAGCAAAGGTTTTTCACGAGTTCTCCTGCTGGAACAACCACAGCCTTGTCTGTTGGTATTTCAGTAATCTAAGTACTAGAGGATGGTGCACAGTGTACACACCGAGCACGCAGCAACCCTGTTGGGTTGAGAAGAAAAAAAAAAAAAAAAAAAAAAGCAAAAACAGAAAAAAAAGCAGCAACAATAAAACTG